>JAODPA010067230.1:0-10640 GCA_025585075.1 Nepenthes mirabilis
CGGCAGATGTCCTTATTCAGTGACAACTGCCCGTAGATAAGACAAAATGATTAAGTGGTTCTTTTTTACACAAAATTAAATATTCCAATAAAGACAAAAATTAAAAAACAAAAAAGAAATTAAAAATTAAAATCAGAAACTCATTGATCTTTGCAATATTACTCTGTCGCCTAAACAAGATGAACTACTGCTCCTCCTCAACACGACCGGTGGCGCTAAATCACTACACGTGTCCCTTCGATCCACCGATAACGATAAGTCGCTCGCGCCACTATCAACGTTCCCCTGCACCTGCGCCACATCCAATTCATTCTCCATCTTATCCTCCGCCGTCGGAAAAAACTGATCCGTCCTGCAAAGCGGACACGTCACTTGCGACGACAGCCACGCGTCAATACAACTCACGTGGAAAACGTGACGACAAAACGGGATCACCTTCACGTACTGTCCCTCCTCGAATTCGCTCAGGCAAATCGCGCAGTCCGACTCCATCTCCATCATCCCCTGCTTCGCGCCAGCATCGTAAGCGTGCACCGGCAGCGGCCGTAAGAAGGAAGGGTCCGCCCCCTCGAATGCCGTCCCCGTCCCGGGTGTGTACGACGACGTTGATGCTTCGGGCCCGGAGCCCCGGCGACGTCGGCGGGTGGGGTCGACCGATGATTCATCGGCGAAACGGTGTATGTAGATCGAAAAGAAGCCCATGAAGAAGAGAACGATCAGGAGAACTAACACTGTCAGCGCGATGGAGTCGAACGGTGGGCTGAGCTGATAATCGTAAATGCCACTGATATTGCTGTTAGGATTATAGGAGCTTGCCCTCTTAATTTTTGCGGTCGGAGAAGCTGAAGATGCAGGTGAAGTGTTCGACGAAATGTCAAACGAAGATACTGAGCGACCGGCGTAGATTGGTTTCTGTGTAAAGATTGTTGGGTCATCCTCTGGCGGCAGTAGCTTTCTGCTGTGTGTCATCATCGGAGATTGAGAGAAAGAGATTTCAGGAAGGCAGAATTCGAATGAATTTACGAGTACTTGATGGGGGAGGTAGAGAACGGGGCAATTGGCAGCGGTGGAAAGAGCAATCTAAAAATATACGGTTCAATTTAACCTATTTTTAAAAGAGTTTTCGATATTTTGTTTACTTATAATGAAAATTATATATAATTGTTTGTTTTTAATTTTGTGGTTAAAATTGGGAGAAACAGACAGAAGGGGCGATGTGTCATATTATTATGGGCTCGGCAAACGGACCCACATTACTAGATATTATCTCGGGATGCCACGTCAATTGATTTATCCTGTTATACTTTATCCGGCCTTTGGCAAACCTGGACGAGGGCTGTGCCGCGGTTTTGTCCATTGGAATTACTGGGTAAAGGGTTATGCTTCTTCATCTTCTTCTTTTTTAATCCTTTTTTTATCGTTATTTTGATTTATTTAATTTTTTATATTTATCATTCATATCTTGAGGATGCGGACACGATTAAAGGCTACAGCAATCAAGAAGAAGGATTTCTTCCCCTGCGAAGATGTCAAACACCATGAATGCTGAAATTACTGCTGTGAGTCGTGTGCTAATTTGAGAGATTTTCTTATAGAGGAGATTGCCGTTTGGAAAGATTTTTCGCATCATGCCTAATTAGAACAGATGACTGTTATGGGTGGGATAAGACTTGTGGGCCGTATCTAGTTTGGGTCACTTCTGGCTTGGGCCGCTTCTGGCTTGGATCGCCTCCGGCCCCTTAAGGACTTTCTCTAGTCAACTGAGACGTTGACTATCCTTTGAGCTATTGAGCTGCGATTTCTTCTAGGTCGGTTGCTACTTTGGTCCAGGTCGCTTTAACTGCTTCCATCACTAGCCCCCCATGCCGACGACCCGAATCTTCGACCACCGATATGCTTATGATGGGATGTGATAGACTGTATTGTTTTTTCAAGTCTAACCTAAATTCTCTTTTTACTATTCTTGGCATGATTCCTCTACTCTCTGATTCTCTGCAGATTCTCCAAGTAGGGGGTTCCTTGGCATTTAGCGCTCTGTTTGCTTCCTCGCGCGCTATAAATCGGGAGCTTTCAATGTTTCTCCGCATCATCCTCCTTGTTAAGTGGCGAGATGGTGCAGGGGCTTGTTATTGTTGAGAAGCTTACTGCTTTGTCTGCCAGCCCTGAGCTTAGGTGGTTCGCGTCCTCTATTGTCACTGTCTCAAGTTATGGTGCTTGGACTACTTTGCTCGCTCCTTTTTGTATAGGTAGCCACTTTGGTCACCCTTTTCGTGTAAGTGGTTGCTTTAGCCCACCCTCTACCTGCCTTGCTAGTGCCTCCTTTTCTAATTGGAATTGGGTCTGTCTTTTGTTCCGGTCACTTGTGGATGGCTGTCTCTTCTCACGACAAGCATTTGCTTCATCTTGGTGTATAGTTCTTCTGCTCAAGAGTCCCCTCGAGAGGGCCTTTGTGGTTGGGTTGCCTTCTTATGTATTTCTTCCTTCCCCATTTCCATCACTATTGTCTCGAACACTGGCCTCTTAAGGCCGTGTAACTTATAAGGAGAAGTTTAACGAGAAAACTCGTAGCTGTTTATGCGAACAATTCTTATGTTGCCTTTCTGTCTTTCGTCGTTGTGCATATTTTGTTATTTACGTTGTTACTATTATTACTTTCGCTCCAGAACGGCCGAGGAGCTGTAGGCCCTGGACAGCCGACTCATCAGATGGAATGGCCGCAGTTTCGGTATGGGGATGGACTAATCAAAAAAGATAGTTGACCAACTTCGTTGACCAAATCATTTGAATTGTGAGAGAAAGCAGAGCCAAAGTGACAGTTGATCGGCTTCGTTGCCAAACCGCTTGAATTTCGGAGAGAGTGCGGAGCCGGGGAGACAGTTGACCAGCTTCGTTGAGTGGAGTGTTTGAATCCCGGGAAAAAGCAGAGTCGGAATAGCGGTTAACTAGCTTGGTTGATTAAACCGCTTGAACTCTAGAGAGAGCAGTGCTGGAATAGCTGTTGACCAACTTTGTTGACCAAAGCACTTGAATTTCGGAGAGAGAGCAGAGCCGGGAAGACAGTTAATTGGCTTCATTGACCAAACCGTTTGAATTTGGAGAGAAAGAGAAGCCGGAATGGTAGTTAACCGATTTTGTTGATCAGCTAGAATTCAGTGTACAAACGGAGTGGCCTTGATTGACGTATTGTTTCATTTTGTCACTGGCTGGGCACTAGATGAGTCGCTGAGCCGCTTGGGGACTCACGCTTTTCTACGCAACCCATCACTTATTGCCAGGTGTCATTGCAGAAGGCGGCTGTAATCCCGACAATAAATGTAACGTTTGATTTGATTCGACTGCATTTTCTTAGGGTGCAACACGTGTCCGTTATAATTGCCACGCTGGCCGGCCGGCTTGACCCGCCTAATTTTGGATCCGAGGAATGTCGGTACTTCTCGTCGATCAGAGTTAGTTGGATATTCGATTAGGTGTGGTCGGAGGCCTATGGCACGTCCTCCAAGGAATCATTCATCTTTGGGTAGTCATCATGATAAGTTGTAGGTGTAAATAGTCCCTTGTACATGCTGGGCCTTGGAATATCCCTAAAAACATGTCTATGTCGTTTTGTGCCGCAAGAGGCATTGTACATTTTTGTGAATATAAAATGGCAGCAGATTCCTTATCACTTTTGGTTTGATAGCACTTTTGTTTCAGATGGCGGTGCCTAGGTTGTAATTCTGGGCGTCTTGTTTACTATTGAAGCATGTAGCATTTTCTCATGCTTTGCTCCGATTTATTGACAATTGTAGACTGATGGTGCTATCTCCTGCACGAAGAGGTTGTCGCACGTGTGCCTTAAAAGCCGCCTAAGGTTTCATGTTCGACCGCGAACGGGCCGCTCGGTATGGGACCAAGGTTTAGTCCAACCGCTTATGGACCGCTTGGTATGGGATTAAGGTTTAATTCCACCGTTAATAAGCCGTTCGTTATGAAACCAAGGATTAATTCAACTACTTACAGGTCGCTTGGTATGGGACCAATGTTTAATTTAACTGTTTATCGGCCGCTTGGTATGGGATGAAGGTTTAATTGCAGGTAAGCGAAAGCCCACCTAACTTAGGGGTAATCTAGGTCATCTATTTCCATACAATTTCATACAAATATTCATATAAGAAAGAAAAAGAATTGAGACATAGAAGCATGCGGAAATTACAATTATTTTATTAATCACGGTACAATTATCACATGCAAACTTTAAAACATGCACATGATCTACCTGGATCTAGTGCGAACCTTATTGGAAATACCGTTTCAGGTGGACGACATTCCACGTCCTTAGGACCAACTTGCCATTCTAGGGTCGAAGCTTATACGCTTCGTTTCGTAGAATGGCTAAGACGTGGAATGGGCCTTCCAAATTCAGAGAAAGTTTGTTCCTGTCGGCAATTTTGCTGTGGCTTCTATACTCCGCAAGATTAGGTCTCCCACTTCGAACTGCCAAGCTTTTACCTTTTGTTGTAATAGAGGACGATTCGCTGTTGGTAGACGGCCGTGCGTATCTTGGCTGCATCCCGTACTTCCTCTAACAGGTCTAAGTGTTTCTTGAGTCGCTGGGAGTTACCGTGTGGGTCAAAGGCCTCGACCTGTAGACTCAGGAGCCCAATTTCGACCAAGATCACAACCTCAGTTCTGTAGTACAAACTGAAAGGCGTCTCGCACGTGGGCTCTTTGGGAGTTGTCCGATATGACCACAACACGAAGGGTTGCTTGTCCACCTAGGACCTCCTGCATCTTCCATCTTGGTCTTCAATCCGTGTGGAGTGTTCGATTGGTGATCTCCATTTACCCGTTCGCTTGCGGATACACTATCGAAATGTGGACCAAATTAACATTCAAATTGGTGTAATACTTGGTTAATCGCTTGCCAGTAAATTGAGTTCCGTTGTCAGTTACGATAACCTCAGGAATCTCAAACCCGAAGATTATGCTCTAACGGATGAATTCTGTGGTATTCTAGTTGGTTATTTGGGCCAATGGGGTGGCCTTGACCCATTTTGTGAAGTTATCGATGTCCACTGCGATAAACTTTCTCTGCCCGGATATGATGAAAAATGGGATGAGAATATCGAACCCCCATTGTGTGAATGGCTAGGGCATCTGAAGCGCTCTCAGCTCCATGGGTGGTTGATGGTGAAGATTGCCATGGACTTAACAATTCTCGCACCTCTTCACAAAATTCATAACATCTTTATTTGTGGTTGGCCAATAGTATTCTTAACACATCACCTTTAAGGCTAGGTTTTTATCATCGATGTGTGACTCACAAATTCCGAGGTGGACCTTACCTAACACATAGTTGGCCTCCTCCGGTGTAAGGCAACGGAGGTATGCGGTCAAGTACCTGTAGCGGTATAGCTTTCCATCCACAATGGCATACTAGCCGGCGGTCTTCTTTATGTACTTGGCCTCATCTAGATTCTTGGGTAGGGATCCATCTATGAGGTCCTTCCAGTAGGGTGACATCCAATTCTTACTGTCGGAGACCTGTATCACTACTTGCTCCTCTATGTTGGGAGTGTTCAAGATCTCTTGCATGTCCCTCGAGTATTGTTTTGGACTTTTTGTCGCTACCGCCCTTGCAAGCTGGTCAGCCTTCCCATTTTCAATCCTTGGGATGTGAACCAGGTTGAACTTGTTGAACCTTTGGATCACACTCTTTGCCTTAACCAGGTATTTGGCCAGTAGAGGGTTTGACTCCTTGAGGCTTCCGTGGATCTGGTTGACGATCAATTCTGAATTACTGTAGACAATCAAGTGTCTAACTAAGCACTCCTTAGTGATTCACAATCCTACGAGTAGGGCTTCGTATTCCGCCATGTTATTGGTGGCCAGGAAACCAAACTTCAACAAGTATTTTATTTTGAATTCGTCGGGGGTTTTCAGAACCACTCTGGCCCCACTGCCCAAATTTGTCGATGAGCCAACCATGTGAAGGACCCAGTCCGGTGCTTCAGCATTGTGGTTAGCATCACTGGCGTAGTCCGCATCAGGTATTGGGAACGTGGTCGCGACGATAAAGTCAGCTAGCGCCTACCCCTTGATGGTCGATCATGATCTGAATTCAATGTTGAACTCTCCCAATTTGATGGCCCATTTAACTAGCCACCTTGAAACATTGGGTTTTTATAGGATACTCTTTAATGGTTGGTCGGTCAAGACAATTTACATGGTGAACTTGGAAGTAGGGCCGCAATTTTCTGGCCGAGAAGATGAGTTCCAATGCAATCTTCTCAATGTGGGGTAATGTGTTTTGGCGCCAATCGATGTTTTACTGTCGTAGTAAATCGGCCACTGCGTGTCGACTTCTCATGTATCAAGACGGAGCTCAGCGCCGCCTCTGAAACAGCCAAGTATAGGTATAGCTCCTCACCCTTTCTTGGTGAAGTCAGGAGAGGTAGGTTGGTAAAGTACTTTTTTAGTTTGTCGAAGACGGTTTAACATTCTGCCATCCATTGGAATTCGTTCACCTTCGCCCCCTTAAGGCCTTGAAGAAGAAAAGGTATTTGTCCCCAACCTTAGCCAGAAAGCGGGAAAGGGTTGCCAGCCTCACTGTTAGCCTCCGGACATCCTTCACATTCTGTGGTAGAGTCATGTTCATGAGGGCTTGGATCTTCTCTAGGTTTATCTCGACTCCCTATTGAGAGACGATGAAATCCAAAAACTTTCCAGAGGATACCCCGAAGACACACTTAGTGGGGTTTAACTTTATTTGTCGTGCCTGGAGTACCTCAAATACTTTAACAAGATCGCGAATATGGTCATCGGTGTTTTTATACTTGACGAGCATGTCGTCCACGTATACCTCCATATTTCGGCCAATCTGCTTCTCGAACATTTTATTTAAGAGCCTTTGGTAAGTGGCGCATTCGTTCTTCAACCGGAAAGGTATGACCTTGTAGCAGTAGGTCCCCTGGTCGGTTATGAAGGAAGTATGTTCTTTGTCTTCTGAACTCATCCGGATCTTATTGTAACCTGAGTGGGCATCCATGAAACTTAATAGTTCATGCCCAGAAGTGAAGTCTACTAGTAGGTCAATTTTTGGCAATGAAAAGCTATCTTTTGGACAGGCTTTGTTGATGTTGGTGAAGTCAATGCACAACCGTCATTTTTCATTGCTCTTCTTAACGAGAATGATGTTGGGAAGCCAATCCGGGTACTAGACCTCCCTTATAAATCCGGCGTCCAACGGCTTTTTAACTTCCTCCCGAATAGCTATCAATTTCTCCACAAAGTGGTTCCTCCACTTCTACTTGATAGGTTTATGGCGGAGATCGAGACCCAACTTGTGGGTCATTACACCGGTCAGGATCCTCGCCATATTCGTGGGCATCCATGCAAAGACATCTGCATTGTGTCTTAAGAAACTTATTAGCTGGTCTCGTAGGGGTCCGACAAATGAGCCTCTTATCTGCATGCATTTCTCTGGGTTATTCGAATCTAAGGGTATGAAGTTGGTGATCTCACCAGACTGCGCCTGCTATAGGGTCGTTTTATCTCGATGGTCCGAGTCGTCTACTTGCTGGTCGACGCCATTTGGGGCGACTTGGGGCAAGTAGTATGTTCAACTGGTCACTTGGTCACCCAATATTTCATCAATACCGCATATTGTTGGGAATTTTATTTTTAGATGGGTATCGAAGTTACGGCCCCGAATGTCGCCAAGCATAATCGGTCGAGTATGGCATTATATACGAAAGGTAAGTTGATAATGAGGAAGGTGAGTGTGCGGCTTGCTGTCCTAGAATACGTGCCCAAGGTGACTTCCAGTTGGATTGTCCCTTAGATGGCCATTGGTTTGTTGTCCAATCTATATAGTGGTCATTCGGCTGATTTTAATTGACTCTTTTTAAAACCCAATTTGAAATAGGTACTGAGGTAAAGCAAATTTCAGAAACTTTTAATATCAATGAAGAGTCATTTCAATTAGTAGTTTAAGGTATTGTTTGAAACAAATGCGGATATAATCAGGGAGTCAGTATAGGGGGAGATTACATGTGCCATATTGTTATAATTAAAACTAATGACATTATCCCCCACTCGCTATTTCTTGTGCTTGGACCGTTTCTCCTAGTGATCCGCGTGGTGAGCCTTAGGTGGCCTTGTAGTCACCATGTTAACCACCCCAATTGCGACCCGATTCCTCGGCTGCTGCTGCTCGGCCTCGTCCTCGCCTGAGGGCCCAAAATTCTATCCTAGGTTCCTTATGAACTTGGTGAGGAGGCTTAGGCGGACCAGCTCCTCAATCTCTCTTTGTAGAGCTCAGAAGTCTTTTGTGCTATGGTTTAAAAATCGATGAAAATCACAGTACTTTGTTGGATCTCCTCCCTCTGGGTTCTTCATTAGTTTTGGCCATTTGACAAAATTTTCCTCCCGAATCTGCATAAGGACGTTGGCTTGTGAGTTATTCAATGTTGTCAGGTTGATGGGCCTGAACTCCCTTTGCATGGGCGGCTCGATTTTGGACTGTTTTCTTCGGGGGTTGTCATGGCCTCCGTTCTTCCTCTTTTCATCTATTGGCGTCGAGCAAGGATGGTTAGTTATTCCAAGTGTTTTGCCTCATTGGCCTCCTCCGCTGCTATGTAAGCTCTAGCGATGGACTCAACCTCTAGGAATGTTTGCGGGTCCTTGTGGGCAAGGTACTTAAAAAAGTCGCACTGACCCAGAGTAGAAATAAAATTGCCCAGTTTTATCTTGTCGGTGAGTTTGGGTATCTTCCTAGTCTCGGCGGTGAAACACCCCAAGAGCTTCCTTAAATTCTTGCTCGACTTTTGCTTGACGTGACCGAGGTGCCAAGGCTGCTTTTCTTCATGGGGCCTGGATGCATATTGAGACAAGAAGTTATTAGCAATATCCCAAAAACTCCAAATGAAATTTACAGGGTAGGCAATAAAATCAGATCCTGGCGTCTCTCTTCAGAGTGAGAGAGAAGCAGTGGCACATGGAAGGTTCCTCTAAGCCTTGGAAGCTGAGTAGAGTACAGAAGTGATCAAGGTGTTCCATGGAAACGGTGCTTCCATCGTAAGATTTCAAGGCCGGCATTTTGAATTTTGGCGGCAGCGATTGGGTCCAGATCTCTATGGTGAAAGGAGATCTCTTCAGATCGGCCGAGTGTTCGCCTACTTCATATTTGAACACGTGGTTCCATATCTTTTGGACCTTCTCCTCCACCCGTGTAGAGGTTCAGACCTTTTCACATTGAGGTAGGTCCTTTACTCTGAGTATCTGGCCTTGTGGTGCGACACCAGCCGGCTGCTGCCGCTAGTCGGTTGGGTGACACGAGAGGCTCCTTCTTGAACTGGAGGGCTCTGATCGTCTCGGGAGTAGCAGGATTCCTTCCCTCCGGGCTTTTTTCTGGGGTTCCATGGCTCAGTCGTCCTTCCAACCTGGAATGACTTTTGGTGTTTGAGGCCATCGGGGCGATGGACCTACCTGGACGTGTGGCCTTCTTGGCTGGCTTTTTCTTTTTCTGGCCTCCTTGTTTGGAGTTTGGTGCATGGGCGGAAGAAGAGGGAGCCCTCTGCCTCTGTTTGCCCTTGCGTGTGCAAAGCACATGGAGCATCTGAGACATTTTGTCCATTTGCTTCACCATCGCAAGGATGATCGAAGCTGGTCGATCCACTGCCTGACAACCAGCAAAGTGGTTGTTATTAGGAGAGGTGACCTCCTTTGCTGAATGTTGGCTTGCGCCATTGTGTTCACCATATTGGTTGATGAATTGGATGCAGATGATGTTGTTGTTAGGCCTTATGTTCGGCTTCCTATAAATGGCGCCAATGATACGTCCTAGATTCCAATCTTGGATGGATTCGGGTTCAACTGCTTCGTGGATTGGTGCTGTCAGGTCCAGTCTCTGTCTTGTGCGCCTGTGACCCTGCACACCACAATAAAAAGTGAAAAATTAGAGAAAAACGGCGGGACTCATTCCTCAATTTGTCCATCGACGCTCAAGTCAGTAATCTGTCTTCTAAGACGATAAAGGTAAAAACAGAGTATACAAGAATAGATGCTGGGAAGGGGATTTGTGAAGATCATTCAGAGGTACACTTTGCGTGGAGTGGCTTAAGTAGTAGTGTGTTTATGGAGAGCTGCTTTTTTGACTACTGAGTTCGTTGGGAACGAGCAGTGGGGAGGAGATCAGTAATGGGGTGTTTGCAAAATAGATTGCTTGTGAGAGTTTCAGTATTCAAGATAGCCCTCTCCCTTGGAGTGCGTCACAAGGGCCTTTTATAGCCGTTGGGTTTCGCCACCTTCCTTAGGTAACGAAACTGGCTGCCATTCGTCTAAGGGGATATTTTCTATTTATTGTGAGGATGCAGGTGCAATTTAGGGCTTCGATGGTCGAAAAAGAGGATTTCTTCTCCCGTGGAGATATTGAACGCCATGAATACTGAAACTGCCGTTGTAAGTTGTGCGCTATTTTAAGGGCTTCATTTACAGAGGAGATTACTATCTGAAAAGATTCCCCGCATCGTGCCCAATTATAGCAGATGACTGTTATGCGTGGGAGAGGACTCATGGGCCGTCTTCGGCTTGGGCAGCTTCTGGCTTGGGGTGCCTCCGACCGCTTGAGGACTTTCTTCGATCAATTGGAGTGTTGACTG
>JAODPA010067231.1:0-10640 GCA_025585075.1 Nepenthes mirabilis
ACCCTTCTCTCCCGGCTTCTGGTGGCGACCTTTGCTTCTACCCCTGGATTCGGTCACCAGAACTTCAGAATGAGGAGACGATGATGTACCTTGTGACCGTCTGGACTCATTCATAAGCAAAGAGGCAATAACTTCGTCCAACTTCAAGGTATCCTTTCCGAACAGCAAGGTTGTGACGATGTGATCATAGGTGGCCGGCAGAGAGGCCAGTAGAACTAGTGCCTTGTCCTCCTCATTGATTTTCTCATCAAGAGCAGACATCTGTGTCAATATCCGGTTAAATTCATCCAAGTGCTTCTCAAAGCTTCCTCCTTCTGATAATCTCAAACCATAAAACTGCTTCTTCACATGCAGTCTGGTTGTCAGAGATTTGGACTTGTAACGGTTCTCCAATTTCTCCCAGATCTCCGCCGGATCAGATAGACCAATAACTTCTTGAAGAGTGTTGTCCGCCAGGCACAACTTAATAGTGCAATTTGCAAGATCTCTCTTGTCTTGCCAGTCTTCGTCGGTCATTTTTTCAGGTTTTTCATCTTTCTTCTTCAATGCCTTCACAGTCCCTTCTCTCGTCAAGATGTTCTTCACTCTCTCTTGCCAGAGAATGAAGTTCCCTTGTCCATTGAACTGCTCAATGCCAAAAGGCAGATTCTTTGACGATGAAGATGCCATCGATTCAAGAAAGTCATAATACCCAACACAAAACTGTCTCTGATACCACTTGTTGAGAAAGCGAGCAGACTACTTTCCTGATTCGACAGAACAGTAAAGAAAAACAAGTAAATAAGAACAATGAACACACGAAATTTTACATAGAAAACCCTTCTCAATCAAGGGAAAAACCACGGGACAATCCGTCCACTGAAACGTATTTCACTATATGAGATTCTTGAAGACAACAGTTGAGAATGAAGAGAAATCGAAGAGTACACCTTCACCAATTTTTTTCTCTTTCTCTCTCACACAAAAAAGAACTGCAACCACACCAACTAGGGTAATATTTTTCACCTCAGATGATAGAAACAATTCTTGCCAACAATGTGAATCTTCCTTTTCAGAAAAAACCGCCCTCAGCGTAACTACCTGAGAACTCATATCTCCAAGAAATCTGCTGAGTTGGTATTGAACTGAATTTCCAAAACGGGCGGCCAGCTGTAGGCCGTCTGTGTTCTTTACGACCGGTCAACACTTCTGTTGACCGTCTGAGTGGTTGTTCTCCAGCATTCTCCAAGGAACCGGTTAACTTAACCTCCAAGGCGGTTAACATCAAACCGGCCATGTAAACCGCCAATCCGGTCAACTCCCCATTGACCGTCTGAAGCCTTGCTCACCAATCCGGTCAACTTTCCGTTGACCGTCTGAGCCTCGCCCGCCAGACCTGTCTAGTTCTCAGTTTCCAAGAACTTCTTTACGGGAGTGATCCCCAACAAAGTTTGCCATATTTGCTCTAAATAGCTCGGCAGATATTTTCCAAATATTGCTAGGATCACGTATTTCCTTAGGATGACAATTACAACCCGAAGAATATCTCAACCCAGATCGCGCTCCACTTCGGATGGCAATTATAGTAATCATGCAACGATCCCTATAATCACCTCAACGGATGAAATAATTCTAAACTACAGCAGCGATTGCCATAATGAGCGCCCATTATTGTTGAGGCAGTTCAACATATCAGTATGGGCAGCTATTGCCAACCATAAAGTTCAAGAAAGTTGAACCGCCTCCATCAATTATAAATGCCCCTTTGCCCCAATAGGCTAGGAGAGGAGGTCGCAAATTAGAAGAAGCAAGCACAGTTGAGAGAAAAGCAACCCTACGCAGTCAAGCTCATCTTCAGCTCTAAGCCATTTCCCACCAAATGCACCTTCAACTCTTAGTCACTCCTCGTCGAGTGTATCCTCCAAAGTTCAGTCTTTCAAACCACACTCAACCCTTGCACTTGTACATCATCCGTGCATATCTCTCATATCCACACGTCTTTCTATCCATTTGTTGTTCGATGGAGCTTTAGAAGTGAGCAATGAAGGCTGTTTCCGCAGCAAAATGGCTCCCCATATTGCTCACAGAGATGGACCACTTTAGGGCCAATCACCAAAGATGAGCAAGAAGTTATAGAGACATTGTTTGCATTCGCTGAACTCACCTCTGACAATGGCATTTACCTGAAAACCAAATTAGATGATGAAGCTTCATTAGCAAAGCAATTAGACTTGTTCAAGAAACTGGAAGGTTCTATGCTTGCATCTGAAGGTTTTGTCATACTTATTTGCTACAGACCTTCATTTAGCAGTGCTTACTTTTGTTTTTGGTCGGCCAAATAGCAGTGGTTAGTTGTTGTAACTTCTTAAATTCCATCTTCTCAGATTCTACTATTCTCAAAGAGGAGCCAGAGTCAGGAAAATTTTGAAAGTAGAGTCTCTGACTGAATCTTCTCATCTTAGTCAGCCTAAATTATTGGAACGCCGACAATTTAATCTGAATGTAAAACACAACATTGCCAGAAGTAAATTTTCAGACAATTTGTCAACCAGATAAAGTAATCTGCGATAGTCTGTTTTTAAACAATCGCTGTAAGCTTCAATCAACTTTGGGTTATCTTTAATTAGATGTTTTCATATCGCTGCAGCTCTGTGCTATTTCTCAGGTTATAAATATCAGCAGACAACAGGGATGGTAGGATGCTACCGTAGAGAAAAGGAAAAATGGTGTCTATTTTTTTCTGTTCATATTATCTTGATTCTTTCATAGAATATTGTTGCTCACTGCAGCTCTATGAATTTATTAGCTGGTAATCATATGATCCGTTTCTTTAATTAAAGGATCGGCATTGTGGCCCAGCTTGCTTTTGAAAGGTTCTCATGCCTCTAGAGTTTGAGGTGCTTCCTTCGGAGTATTAATCTTCACTTTCATTTCTCTCCGTGGAAATCTCAAGTTATTCATTGTCTCTTATACAATTCATTGTTTCAGCCACTCTGCCGCCAAATTTCCCTCTTGGCTGAGCATTAGTGTCTGTACAACCAAGTCTGGATCATATAAATGTGGCAGTTGAACTGAAAATGTAAGTGTTCTGTGACTATAAGAATTTAAGAGTTCTTTTTACAACTGCTCCACTAAATTGCTTTTTGATCTAGCTTGTGGTGTAATAACAACTCTACAGGTATTTAAACTTGTAAATTGTAAAGAGTACTCGTGGTAGAGAAGTGGAGCTTATGTTTTCATTAACCGCCTCATTCGAGTGTTATAGACCTCAGAGGGAAAAGACATCCATATTTTAGGAGTCAGTACCCTAGGACTTCTTGCAACAGCCAACCACCAGAATGTCGCTAGTAATGGGTTCAATGGGGTAATAACTCCTGGTCAAGTGTTTGATTCTGCTAGTGAAAATAATATTAATGAAGCCGGAAATGATCTACATCTTGGACAAGAATCTATATCACGATAACAAACAAGTATCTCTGGCACCTGAGCTCTGCGCTTCAAAGAAGCAGGCAATATAAGTTTTGCCCCACAACACAAGGTTTTAATTTCTTTTCTGTCATTCTTATTTGTCTATGATCATGGCAGAGCTTTGTTTTTCTTTCATTGTCTGGGTCAAAAGATAAGAACAACATTAATACATCAACAGACGGTTTGGAGCCATTAGTAAAACTTCATGTACCTTACCTGCATCTACTTCCACCACAAAGTGCATTTGTTCCTTTCTCTCCGGCACAAAATTGCCATCCCCCAAATCCTTACCAGGATCAGATTTCAGCAGCAGTGGCAGCTCCACAGGTTTTTCAGTTTGTCGTGATGCTTTATTAAATGCAGTCAAGATAATAATAAAATGCAAAAAGAAACGGAGGGGAAGGAATAGTATGTGTTTAGTGAATAGTATGGATGACAAAATCAGTGTTGGTGTCATCCGTGACCGTATTGGTGATGAATTGGTATTGGACGTGTCGGATTCAATTTTTTTTGAACCCAGGCTAATATCAGCAACCTATTGGAAATTTGTTGCAGTATTAAGGGCTCAGTATCGATATATACTACTAAATGTTTTGCATATCGATTGATATTTCATTTCGTGGTACTAAATTGTAGGCTTTTTATCTCGATTCTTCTGTGACTAGTGGATTTCATTTGTGGTAGATCAGACAGGTCACAGTGTACTAATAAATATGGTTTCTCTCATCTTGCCTTCTGGATTTCTTTCAGCATCACTTCGATTATGCAGCCAAAATTCTCTTTGCAGGTTCATCTACAGCTATCTCCTTATTTTGGAAGCCCTTACTGTTGGCCGGAAATGGGGCGGCCAACCAGCACAGGTACAATGGAATTGAAGAGAAGGAATGGAAGTAAGAAAAAGGACACATGATATTTACGTAGAAAATGTTGGGTTATGGGTTACTCCCGTGTGGGCCCATACCCACTTGATGAGGTGGGTGGAAGTCCATATCCTCTCCGCATGGAGAAAGGTCAAGTCGGCTCGCTAGATGCTGGAGCGGTTTTTTTCAAAATGGCCACCGCTTGCTATGTGCTCGAGCGGTTTTTCCAGAATGTAACCCGCTCGCTATCCGCTCGAGAGGAGCTCAAGCGGATTTTCCAGAAGGTAGCCCGCTCGCTAGCCGCTCGAGAGGCGCTCAAGCGGTGGCCGGCGCTCGCCGCGCACTCGACAGCCGCTCGAGCGGGCGCCGGTGATATAAAACGCGGGACTTTCATTTTTAGGGTTATACAAACACTTTGAGCGCCATTCCAGAGAAGAGAAAAGAGAGAGAAGAAGAAGAAGAGGAAGAATTGAGCCTCCGTTCGGGTTTTCAATCAAGTTCCAGTCTTCAATGATCCCACGTACGAGATTCTTGCTGCCGTGAAGAACGTCTCCCGGGTTCCATCTCTTCTCTTATTCTTTATACTTGTTGTACGGGCTGTCCACATTAGTTGATATTATTTTTGGGTGATTTGGGGTTTGTGTAACCGATCAACTGCTGATAGTGAAAATTTCGGACTCCGTGTCCCGTGATTTTTCTCTCTCGTTTCTTATAGAGTTTTCCACGTAAAAATCGTATCTTTCTTGTTTGTGTGTGCTGTTCGTGTGCTTGACTTCGCATATCACGTATTTTATCGCGGTTCAAACAAGTTTTTAAATCTAACAAGTGGTATCAGAAATTTTGGTTCGTGTTGGGTATTGTGACTTGTTTGAATCGATGGAATCTTCTTCATCGAAGAATCTACCTTTTGGCATTGGGCAGTTCAACGGACAGGGGAACTTCATTCTCTGGTAAGAGAGAGTGAAGAACATTTTAACGAGAGAAGGAACAGTGAAGGCGTTGAAAAAGAAAGATAAAAAGCCTGAAAAAATGACCGATGATGAATGGCAAGATAAGAGAGATCTTACAAATTGTACTATTAAGTTGTGCCTGGTGAACAACACTCTTCAAAAAGTTATTGGCCTAACTGATCCAGCGGAGATCTGGGAGATGTTGGAGAGCCGCTACAAGTCCAAATCTCTAACAACCAGACTGCACGTGAAGAAGCAGTTTTATGGCTTACGGTTATCAGAATGAGGGAGCTTTGAGAAGCACTTGGATGAATTTAACCAGATATTGACGCAAATGTCTGCTCTTGATGAAAAAATCAAGGAGGAGGACAAGGCACTAGTTCTACTGGCTTCTCTACCGGCCACCTATGATCACATCGTCACGACCTTGCTGTTCGACAAAGATACCTTAAAATTAGACGAAATTATTGCCTCTTTGCTTATGAACGAGTCCAGACGGTCACAAGGGACATTATCGTCTTCTCATTCTGAGGTGCTGGTGACCGAATCCAGAGGAAAAAGTAAAAGTCGCCACCAGAAATCAGGAGAAAAAGGACGCAGCAAGTCACAGTCCATATATCAAAACCTGGAGTGCCATCACTGTGACAAAAAGGGCCACATCAAGAAGCACTGCTACAAATGGAAGCGTGAGAATGCTGAAGGTAGTGAGAAAAAGACTAACAAGACTCGGGAGGAAGAAAGAGCTACTGTTGTTACCGGGGCTGATCTTTAGCTAGTGTGCCAAGAGGATGAGGTGATAAATCTGGCTGATCTTGAGACAAGCTGGGTGGTGGCGTATTGTTGGCTATGGTGATGTATATCTCATCACAAGTAATGGAACCAAGTTGCTGTTGAGGGACGTTAGACATGTTTCGGATGTTAGACTGAATCTAATCTCGGCTGGTAAGTTTGATGATGAGGGTTTTTGTAGCACCTTCTGCGCAGGAGCATGGAAGTTGACTAGAGGGTCTCTAGTTGTGGCTCAGGGCAGAAAAGTTTCTAATTTGTATATGTTGCAAGCCTCGATTACAGCGGGAGATGTGCATGTTGCTAGAGATGAGGAGCTTTCAGATTTGTGGCACCGTCGATTGAGTCACATGGGTGAGAAGGGCCTGAACTGTTTGGCGAAGAAAAATTATCTTCGGGGTGTGAAGACAGCTCAATTGAAGACTTGTTCTCATTGCATGGCTGGAAAGCAACGACAGATCTCATTCAACGACAACTCATCTACAAGGAAGACTGATCTCCTTGAATTGGTCCACTCTGACATATGTGGTCCATTCAAGGTGAAAACTCTTGGAGGTGCACTCTACTTCATCACATTTATTAATGACTGCTCTCGAAAATTGTGAGTGTATCCGCTGAAATCGAAGGATCAAGCTCTTATGTTCTTCAAGCACTTTCATGCTTTGGTTGAGAGGCAAATAGGGAAGAAACTGAAATGTATCCGAAGTGATAATGGTGGGGAGTACATCGGAGCTTTTGATGAGTACTGTCGATCTCATGGAATTCGTTATCAAAAGACTCCACCGAACACACCGCAACTGAATGGGGTAGCCGAAAGGATGAATGAGACATTGATGGAGAGGGTCCGATGTTCTCGGACGTCTTCAACTGGAAGACCCACTTATTCTTTAGGGCTCTCTTTCCCTTAGACAGCTCAGCCAACTCAAAAGTGTGATTTTCATACAACGAAGCCATATATTTTTCTTTGTTCTTATTTCTCATAGCCTGATTAAAGTCTTCAAACTCACCAGCATCAGTGAGCAGAACATACTCGCCGAGTGATAGGCGGACGGACGGTCTCCTAATTCTCATGGACCGTCGGACAGGTATCTCATCAGCATCCTCAGCTCGTTGAGGAATGATAGCTTCCTCATTTCCATCAAAAGCCTCATCAACTTCATCAATGTCCTTGGCTACACCTGGGCCATTGACCTCGCTACAAAGAGGTACTGGATAGATATCATCAGCAATAATCTTATCTGTCCGTCCAGTCTTAAAGTTGGCCATCTCACCAATATCTTTGATGGCTTCAGCTTCAATAAAGACAACATCCCTTGACCATAGAAGTCTCCTCTCAGTTGGGTCATACAGTTTGTACTCCAATTCGTCTTCTCCGTAGCTCAAAAAGATGCATTGTTTTGTCTTTGGTTCAAGTTTGGTCCTCTTATCCTTTGAAATATGAACAAATATCTTACACCTAAATACCAAAAGATGGTCATAGGACGACTCCTTTTCTAACCAAACATTCTCTGGTACATCACCATCTAGTGGTCTACTAGGTGACTTATTAATGACATAGGCTACGGTCTTTAATGTTTTTGTCCAGAAGTAACTGGACAGTTTTGCCTCAAAAAGCATACACCTGACCCTTTCTAACAGTGTGTGGTTCATCCATTTCATCATTCCATTCAACTATGGTATTTTTGGTGGCATTCTTTGATGATGTATGCCATGTTTTTTACAGTAAATATCAAAATGCCCAATATACTCACTACCGTTGTCACTGCGGATAGCTTTCAGCTTCTTTTGTGTCTGTCGTTCCACCAAAGTATGAAAAAAATATAAAAGTACCGATAACTTAATCATTGGTCTTCAGTGAGTAAACTCACAATTTTCTTGAACAATCATCGATGAATGACATAAAGTACTGAGCTCTTTCGAATGATTTTTTTGAATGGTCCACACACATTGGTGTGAACCAGGTCAAGCAGCTCCATCCTTATAGAAGACGAGTCTTCCTAGAATGAGACCCTTCTTTACTTTCTAGCTATGCGGTGAGGACAGGTCCATAGACCATTTGTCTTTACTTCTAGAATAAGGCCTTTCTTGGCCAAGTGATATAATCCCTTGTCACTCATGTGGCCAAACCTACGGTGCCACAAGTTTAAGGACTCCTCATTGCTTGTAGCATTCACATCCCCAAACAGAGCAGGCACCTTCATTATGTATAGGCCGGTAGTCTTCTGTCCTTAGGCAACAATCAGAGATCCTCTGGTTAGCTTCCTTTCTCATTCATAGAAGGTATTATAGTTACCTTCATCATCTAACTTGCCAGCAAAAATTATGTTCATCTGAATATCATGGACATGTAGTACATTTTTCAACAACAATCTTGTCCTATTATTGGTGACCAGTAACATGTCACCTCCGTCAACAGTTGGGGACGTTCCTTCATTACCCACTTTATTTCTCTAAAATCTCATAGAGTATAAGAAACAAACAATCTCCTTTTGGATATCACCTGGAGAGAGGCACCAGTGTCAACCACCTATTCAGACTCATGATTCATCACACTCACCACGTTGTCCACTTCATAAGTTAACAAGACATCACTTCCTGTAACGACTGAGACCGAGGACTTTTTTTTACCTCATCTATTTTCTCCTTTGCTCTCCTTTTCAACGTTTTCACACTTTCACTTATAATAATATTTCTTAATATGACCTTTCTTATCACAATAATAACATTCAACATTTTGGAATCACGACCCTTTTCACCTTGGTTTGGGCCGCATCCCCTACTTCTTTCCCGTGACTCAGTCACGAGTTCCTTAGAGTAGGAAGAAATGGAGGTTCCCTGAGACTTCCTTACCTCATTTATGAGTATGGACGCAATGACCTCGTCCAACTAAAATGTATCATTCCTAAACAACAATGTTGTCACAATATAATCATATGATGCTGGTAAGGAAGCTAATAACACCAACGCCTTATCCTCCTCCTTGATTTGCTCATCGAGAGCTGACATTTGTGTTACAATAATGTTAAACTTGTCTAGATGCTTTTCAAAGCTTTACTTCTAAGACAGACGCAGTCCATAAAATTACTTCTTCACATGCAGTCTCGTGGTCAAGGGTTTGGACTTGTATTTACTTTCAAACTTCTCCCAAGCCTTAACCAGGTCTAATAGGTTAAGAACCTCTTGAAGCGTATTGTCCGCCAGACATAACTTAATAGTGCAGTTTGTGAGATTTCTCTTGTCTTGTCACTCTTCGTCGATCAGGTTCTCCAGTTTCTCATCCTTCTTTCTCAATACTTTTATGGTTCCTTCTCGAATTAAGAAATTATTCACCATTTCCTACCAAATGATAAAATTATCATACTCATTGAACTGTTTCACACTAAATGGCAAATTCTTTGAGGACGACACCATTTAAACTGTAGCTTAAACCTGGTGCTTTGATATCACGTGTTGGGACAAGAATGGGTGGCCAGTCAGACAGCATGACACCATACTACACACACACAACCACTTGGACAGCAATATGGAGAAATGAAATAGAGGAGAAACACACTGTAATTTTTATATAGAAAATCCTTCAAAATAAGAAAAAAATCACAGAACTCTAGTCCATAAAAGGATTGCACTATGTAAATTTTCAGTTACACAAATCACCAGTTACACAAGCCCTAAAAGCCAAAGAAGAAGAAGAACAGAGCCTTTTGAATGCACACACTCAACTCTCTCTATTACACTTCACTCTTACCTCGCTCTCTATTTTTGTAATTTCTCACACACACATACCTCCCATACATACACAGACACAAAACACACACATGTATGTATACTAGCTGATGAGAGTGTCAGCCATGCCAACGTGAACGACACACGTACAGGTAACCACCAGGCAGTTTGCAACTCTGTAACAGCACTACAGATTGTCATGCCCTATAAAAACAATCCATCACTCTACAAAGACTGCGCACATATTCCCACTCGCATGCTCAAAAAATCTTCTGAACTAGCCTCCACGTGGATTTTCTACGTACAAGTCCTCTAGCCTTCAAAGATGCCTCGAAGCATTGCCCATGAATCCCGGACCTCAAGTGAAGAAATTCTTCGGGTATTACATAATATCCTTGTCCATATTCACAATCCTCGGACGATTAACTCATCGGACCGTGGACCACATCCGTGTAAAAGTCCGTGGCCACATTCCCACAATGGGAGTGACCCCAACAGAAATAACACTTGCATTAATTCAAAAAATATATAGAGAATTGTCGAACCAAATTTGAGAACCGATAAAAATTATAATCTTTCAAATGGAGAAAAAATAAAGATTGAAAATGAAGGAGATGGGGATTAATCTTCTGAAAGGGAGATAATAAAATGTGAAAAAAATTACCAAATCATTCAATAATTTACTAAGAAAATCATGGGACTCACTCAGCCTTTCAAGAGGTTACATTCTTCTCCCTAAAGAGGGAAATCCTTCTTCATATTCAACTGACTCTATGAATGAAAACAGACTCCAAATTTAAAGGGAAAGAGGGTCTGCTGAACAGTAGGAGATGGGGTTGGCGGGCCCTATTTTTTTAATAGGTAATAATAATTA
>JAODPA010067232.1:0-10640 GCA_025585075.1 Nepenthes mirabilis
AGGTTGTAGTGTACTTCCGCTATACTCTGTATTTCTTGTGCAGGTCCTAGATGGCATCTCATTAATTGTCTGTTAAAATATTAATTGCTTTGATGGATGTGTGCCATGGATGGCACATAGGATCCTGTGAATGATTGTTGTAGGAATTATAAATGATGGATAGATGTGTGCTTGATGTTGATGATTATTACAGGTTTGTATTTTTGGGTTTTCATCCAGTTACAAAGGAGACTCTGCCGAAATTTCTGCAGAAGTCTTGCCTTAGTTAGACTGTAATTATGTTATCTGTTTGACGGAAGCTCTTGAGGAAAAAAAAAATCCGTTCCGTCACAATATCAGTAACTGAAAGCTGAAAGAAGGAAGCCATTTGGGTTGTTACAACCAATGCCGATCCCGAGTTTGAAATGGGAAGACATTACTATGGATTTTATATCAGGTTTGTCGATAACTCCCAAGAATTATAACGCCATATGGGTTATTGTTGATCGGCTGACAAAATCAGCCCATTTATTGGCGATCAGGACGACGTATTCTCATAACAGATTGGCCCAGTTGTATGTAAATGAGATTGTGAGGCTTCATGGAGTACCTGCTTCAATTATATCGAATAGGGATCCACATTTTGTCTCGAGGTTTTAGGAAAACTTGCATAAGGAGTTGGGGACGGAGATGAAGTTCAGTACTGCGTACCACCCCCAGATTGATAGCCAATTAGAGCATATGATTCGAATTGTCAAGGATATATTGAGGGCCTTAGTGTTAGATATGAAGGGGACTTGGGACAATTATCTTGCCTTGGCAGAATTCATATATAATAATAGTTATCAGGTGAGTATAGGAATTGCACCTTTTGAGGCTCTATATGGGAGAAAATATAAGTCACCAATTCATTGGGAGGAGACTGAGGACAAAATGATTTTGGGCCCTAAAATTATTAAGAAAACGGCGGAGAAAATTAGACTGATTCACGAGAACCTGAAAGTTGCCTAAAGTAGGCAGAAAAGCTATGCAGATCAAAGGAGAATAGAATTGAAATTTGAGGTAGGAAATTATGTCTTTCTGAAAGTTTCTCCATCCAAGGGAACATTCAGGCTCAGAGTGAAAGAAAAACTAAAGCCGTGATTCATCAGACCTTTTGAGATTTTGGAGAGGATCTGATAGGTGGCATATAGGTTGGCGTTACCACCCAGTCTAGTAGACGTACACGATGTATTCCATGTATCTATACTTTAGAAGTATGTCCACAATCCTACGCACGTTATTGAGTACAAGCCTTTGACCATTAATATGGATTTATCCTATATCGAGGAACCGATACAGATCTTGGATTGAATGGACCATAGGTTGCACACGAAAACCATTCCTCTAGTGAAAGTGCTTTAGAGGAATCCTTCATTGGAGGAGGCTACATGGGAGTGTAAAGAGGAGATCCAAAACAAATATCTCCACTTGTTCTCATGAGGTATGTGCTTTCATTAATTTCGAGGACGAAATTCCTATAAATAGGGGAGAGTGTGAGGTCCCAAACCTGGAATATGATAATTCTAGTAATTAAATTGGTATAACTAAGTTTGGAATAAGTAAATTGAGAAAAAGTGGAGAAATCGCCCTAGTTTAGCAAGCAATAGCATGGCGCCTTCCATACGCTCGAGCGCGGTAGCAGGCGCTTGAAACCAGTAGGGTACCGCTTGCTATGCACTGACCACGCTCGAGTGAGGCCCTAGCAGTGGGCCTGCGCTCGTCGCGTGCCTGCCGCGTGCTCGTTTTTAACTCAGCAACCTGATTTCTATTTTGTTTAAAAGGGAAGGGAATGTGAGAGAGGGGCAGAACGCTTGACAACAGCAAAGAGGAGAAGAGAGGAAGGAGAAAAAAGAGAAGAAAAAGGGTAGAAATAATCCGTTCCGATCTGAGTAAAAATAACGGTAGATCGAGCTTAAGCAAGCGTATCTCTAACTTTGTTCTTCGTTTTTACTACATTTTGACTTATCCATTTTTGTTCTTTACACTCTAAACCCTTTCCCCTCATGATTTATCGGAATTAATGCATGTTTCTGATAAATATACTACAAAAATTGATGTTTATACATTATGATCATGTGTTGTGGCTTCGATTTCACGATTTAATTCACGTTTCGCATCTGTTTTGTGTCCGGATAGTTTCACCAAAACCCTAACTCAAAAATTTGGAAATTTTTGGTTTAAATGCATGATTTTGTATATATATTTGGATTTATGGCCTTGATTTCATGAATATACATATATTTAGCATCTATTTCATGTTCAAAAGCTTCGTTGAAACCTTAGGAACGAAAATTTAGGATTGGTGTTTAAAATCCACAATTTTTGATATGAAAATGTAGATTTGTAAAGAAGTGATGTCCATGTTATGATTTGTATCTAAAAATTTACAAGGAATTTTACAGTTAAGTTTTTATAGATTTCTAAAGTAATCTGAAGGGTTATCTATGTAATTATGTTTGACTTTCTAATATTTGATAAGCTATAAACTAAGAAATAAGAAGAAAAAGTATTTCTAATTCTATTAATTAGAACCTAGGACTGATGTACAGTCAAATAAGGTTCTCCGACATACTTTAGAACGTTATGGTAATAATCGAGGTAAATCTGTCCATAAAGTTGTTCGTGGTCCGTCCTTCCTTAGGGTGTTAGCTTTTGAGGGTAGAATTTCTGATAATCCATTAACCTTTTGGAGGTATTTGTACATCATTCACCGACATTCGAAAGATATTTGTATATAATCCCGCCAGAAAGGATATCCCTGAACTAGTTGCTGGCTTTGATTGTGTGCATAACATAATCTGTGACGACCCGACTTTTATTACCATCAAAAGCCGTCGTCAAAACCAAAGTTCTTTCAAATAAAAGATAAAATGGTGGACATAAAAATTTTTCTTAACTTTAATCAAACCTGAGATGCATTCTAAAAATTAATAATTTCATAAATTCCAAAATATCACGGAAATATTCTAACATTCATAAGCAGCGGAATCAATATTACAAGTTTCCTCAAACAAAATAAACAAAACTCTAAAACTCTGCTCCAGCCATCTTAAACATTCAGCTACACCATAGGACTCTACTCAACTTCGTTCTCCATGAGCGTGTCATCTGAAAATTTACAAGAGTGAGCTTATAAAGTCCAGCAGGATACTCACATGCAGAAAACACAAGCATACATATAATCAAATTATAGATCATAATATAGCATAATAAAAATCATCATATCATTTCTTCTTGGTTTATATTCATTTCATCTTGTCTTCATCAAAATCATTCGGAATTCATATAATCTTTAGGGACCGGATGGGAGCGGACAACATCGAGGACGGGTTGTATGCTACCCCACAACCTAAAGCCGTATCCCCTCATTATACTCCCCGGGGTGGGAGGTAATGTCTTTAACCCGACATACGGGGCCATAGTCCATAGTTCTTATGCCACTAAAAGGTCCCCTCCCGTGGCCCAGGAGGCATCCTCGAGTGTCACTCCAATATCCTTCATCCATCGTTAACAGCAAGTTTAATGGAAACTTGGTTCTTGGTTCGTGTTCTTTATTGGCCAATCATCATAGTTCATAAGTCATAAGTTCCACTCACTGTCCGTATGTCATTTTTCATGTTCTTCATAAACCGAAGTTCATTTCATGCAGAGGTCCGAAGTTCATAAAGCCGTACTTCTTTTATCAATGCCGGTACGCTTTTCAATAAAAACCAGAGTTCTTTTTCATTACCAGAGTTCTTTTATTACAAATCGGAGTTCGTTTTATAAATTACAGCCGGAGTTCTTTCTGAGTCCAAAGATTATCAAAACCGGAGTTCGTTTTCTTTAGTCAAAGCCGGAGTTGTTTTCCTTTAAGGCCGGAGTTCTTTTCAAAATAAAATGACAGAGTTCTTTTTCTAAAAAGGACGGAGTTTTTCATCAATTTTCCGGAGTGCCTTTCTTTTCAAAATCCGGAGTGCTTTTCGTGGTAAAATCCGGAGTGCTTCTCTTTTCAAAATCCGGAGTGCTTTTCGTTGTAAAATCCGGAGTGCTTTTCTTTTCAAAATCCGGAGTTCATTTTCTTCTAAGCTCTAAAATCCGGAGTGACTTGTCTTTAATAAATCCGGAGCTCAAGGCCGGAGTGGCTTTTCTTTCTAAAATCCGGAGCTCTAAAATCTGAAACTCATTTTATTTCTAAGATCCGAAGCTCACAAATTTCGGAGTTCAATTTCTTTCAAAATCTGAAGTTCTAAAATCCGGAGTGACTTTTCTTTCATAAATCCGGAGCTCTTAAAATCTGGAGTGTGTTTCTGTTTAAAATCCGAAGTTCTAAATCCGAAGTGACTTTTCTTTCATAAATCCGGAGCTCAAATGCCGGAGTGACTTTTCAATAAAAATCCGGAGTGCTTAAAGGGACGGAGTGCCTCATTGACTGAGTACACTTCTTTTCCATATTCCGGAGTGCTTAAAGGAACGGAGTGCCTCATTGACTGAGTACACTTCTTTTCCATATTCCGGAGTGCTTAAAGTCCGAAGTTCATTAAATACGGAATTCATAAGCCGGAGTTCATTTTAAAACAGAGGAACGGAGTGCTTGTAAAGGCCGGAGTTGTTTTGGACGGAGTTCCATATTCAACTGGACGGAGTACAAATGCCGGAGTTCTTAAATCGTTTTCTGTAAGAATGCCGAAGGTCTTTTGCTTTAAATTCAGAGAAACAGAGTACAGTAGCAGAAATTCATGATTCTTCTTAAGGCCTAAAGTTTCTTTCCGTAATCATGCATTGGGCAAAAATTCATAATCATAGGCAGTAAATCATAACAGAAATCTAACATCATGCATAACAGAATTTCCTTTAAACATGCATTTCAGTGTGAACAGTAAAAGCATACTCGTACAGAATTCCATATAATTTCATAGCAACATAAATAAAACATGAGTTCTTGAAATAGGGGTGAGTATCTTGCCTGAGTTCTTTTCTACTTTTTCCTTAGCTTTCTGCCTTCTTCTTTAAGAGAGTTTCTAGTGGTGCCCTTTCCTGAGGCTCTTAGGCCCTTATTTATAGCCCTAGGTTTTGGTGGCCATCATTTATGACTTTTTTTTCTATTTTCCAAGGTGGCATTTATGATTATTCATTTTCCAAGGGTGATCTTACATTTTTCAAGGAGGGTTATTTATGAATTTCATTTTCCAACACGTCCCGGGAACAGCCGATATTCATGGTCGCTCCTTCCCAATATTCTTCCTTAACTGTGACCGGACTCCTTCAAATCCGGACTCGCTTTTACTTCGGAAATCCGGAGTGCTTTCTTTCAAGCAAATCTGGACTCGTTTTTAGTTCGGAAATCCGAAGTTCTTCTCTTCAAGGAAATCCAAACTTCCAAGAAAATCCGGACTTCTGTTTCCTACGGAATCCGGAGTTCTTTTACCAAGGAAAATCCGGACTTCATTTCTCCAACGAAATCCGAACTTCTGATCACCAAGGAAAATCCGGACTTGGAAATCCGGACCTCTTTTATCACAGAAATCCAGACTCATTTTCATTAAGGAAATTCCGAAGTGAATTTAAGGAATATTCCGGACTAAATTTTCATATGGAAATCCGGACTGAAATTTTACTAATGCAAATCCGGACTTCTTCACATTTCGTTCTCCGGTCAACTTACGTTGACCGGACTTGATGGTTAATTTCCTTATTAAAATTCTGGGTCGTTACAACCTCCCCCACTTATAAGAATTTCGTCCTCAAAATTTTAAATAAAGTCACTAACCTCGAGAAAATAAATTTGGATATTTGCTCTGAATCTCTTCCTCTCGTTCCCAAGTTGCCTCTTCCGGTGTGTGATTCTTCCAGAGCACCTTTACTAGAGTGACTGATTTGGTGCGTAATTTCTGCTCCTTTCGATCCAAGATTTCCACCGGCTCTTCTAGATAGGATAAGTCTTTGTCGACCGTCAGAGGTTCATACTCAATTACATGAGTAGGATCATGGACATACCTTCGAAGCATAGACACATGAAATACGTCATGTACATCAGCCAAGTTTGGAGGCAGTGCAAGTCTGTAAGCTACTTCTCCAATCTTTTCCAGGATTTCAAAAGGCCCAATAAAACGAGGCTTCAGTTTTCCTTTTACCCCGAACCTGTACTTTCCCTTGGATGGTGATACCTTTAGAAACACGAAATCGCCCTTTTCAAACTTCAATGCTGATCTTCTCCGGTCTGCATAGCTCTTTTGTCTGCTCCGAGCTACTCTGAGATTCTCATGTAGTATCTTTATCTTTTCTGCCGACTCCTTGATAATCTCTGGACCCAAAATTCTTCTATCTCCGTGTTCCTCCCAATGAATTGACGATCTACATTTTCTTCCATATAATGCCTCAAAAGGAGCCATGCCAATGCTAGCCTGATAGCTATTATTATAAGCGAATTCTGCAAGAGCCAATGAATCATCCCAAGTCCTTTTCATCTCCAAGACCGATGCCCTCAACATATCCTCAAGAATCTAGATAGTCCGTTCCGATTGGCCGTCGGTTTGCGGATGAAAAGCAGTACTAAATTTTAATTCAGTACCCAATTCTTGATGTAGACTTTTCCAGAATCGTGAAACAAAGCGAGGGTCTCTATCGGATACAATAGAGACAGGCACACCATGAAGTTTGACAATCTCGTTCACGTATAGCTGGGCTAATTTATCAAGAGGGTAAGTCATCCGAATTGGTAGAAAGCGGGCTGACTTTGTTAGTCGGTCAACAATCACCCAAATAGCATCGTGTTTCTTTGGCGTCATTGGTAAACCAGTCACAAAATCCATGGTGATATCCTCCCATTTCAAGCCCGGTAATGGCATTGGTTGTAATAACCCAGATGGTTGTTTTCCTTCAGCCTTTACTTGTTGGCATATAAGGCACTTTTTCACGTAGGCTGCGATATCCCTTTTCATATTTCTCCACCAAAAGGTTTTCTTCAAATCCTGATGCATCTTATTAGCTCCTGAGTGGATCGTATAACGGGATCGATAGGCTTCTTTAAGAATTTTCTCCTTTAAGTCTTTATTGTCTGGCACACATAACCGATTTCTAAATCTCAAAGTTCAATCCGACGAAATCTGAAAATCACTTCGAGATTCTTTATCTAGCTCGCCCATGATCTTTACAAGAAAAGAGTCATTCGTTTGACACCCCTTCACTTCATTAATCAATTCCGGTTGAACTTGAAGGTGCGCCAAAATCATCCGCTTTCCATGCACATAACGCTGGACATCATAGTTCATGAGACAATCCAGCATCTCCATTTGCTTAACTTGCATTCTAGCTAACATCCCCGGCAGTCTACTTAATGCGTCGGCAACAACGTTGGCCTTTCCTGGCTCATAACGGATTTCACAGTCATAGTCTTTCAGAAATTCAATCCATCGCCTCTGTCTCATATTTAGTTCCTTTTGGAAAAACAAATATTTTAGACTCTTGTGGTCGGAGTAGACCAAGAATCTTTCACCGTATAAGTAATGCCTCCAGATTTTCAATGCAAATACCACTGCGGCCAATTCTAGATCGTGAGTTGGGTAATTCCTTTCATGGTCCTTCAACTGTCGTGACCCATAGGCAATTACCCTACCGTGTTGCATTAGAACACAGCCCAATCCAATCTTCGAAGCATCGCAGTAAACAATCAGTCCTCCTGACTCGTTTGGAATGGTCAGAACTGGAGCAGAAGTCAACCGGTCTTTAAGCGTTTGGAAGCTCTCTTCACAATCTTTGGTCCACTCGAACTTGGCATCCTTCTTAGTTAATTGAGTGAGTGGCATGGTGATTTGAGAAAAGTTCTCCACAAACCGTCTATAGTATCCAGCCAGGCCTAAGAAGCTTCGCACTTCAGTCATAGAAGTTAGCCGGTTCCACTTTACAACTGCTTCCACTTTCATAGGGTCGACAGAGATTCCTTCCTTGGAGACGATGTGTCCAAGAAATCCTACCTCTTCAAACCAAAATTCGCACTTTTTCAATTTAGCGAACAGCCGATGCTCCCTAAGAATCCGAAGTGTAGTGCGTAAATGTTCCTCGTGTTCCTCAGAGCTTTTCGAGTACACAAGGATATCGTCAATAAAACGATCACGAACTTGTCCAGGTATGGTTGGAAAATTCGATTCATCAGATCCATAAAAATAGCAGGAGCATTAGTCAACCCAAAAGGCATTACTACAAATTCATAGTGCCCATACCTGGTTCGAAACGCCGTCTTTGCTATATCCTCCTTGCTGATCCGAAGTTGATGATACCCGGATCTAAGATCAATTTTTGAAAATATGCAGGCTCCTTGTAACTGATCAAGGAGATCATCAATCCTCGGCAGAGGATATTTGTTCTTGATGGTGATCTTGTTTAATTCCCGATAATCCACACATAATCTCATGGTTCCGTCCTTCTTTTTAACAAAAAGAACAGGAGCTCCCCATGGTGACACAGTTGGCCAGATGAAACCTTTATCTAGCAACTCTTGCAGTTGTTGTTTCAACTCTTTGAGTTCAGTCGGTGCCATCCGATAGGGTGGTTTGGATATCGGTGCCGAACCTGGTATCAATTTCACACCAAATTCTATCTCTCGTTGGGGTGGCAATCCAGGTAATTCATTAGTGAATACGTCTTCAAATTCCCGCACCACTGGAATCTCTCTAGCCAGAGATTCTTGACTTTCTGTAGACACACTAGCAAAGGCTAGATAGGCTTGGCATCCATCACTCATCAAATGCCTGGCATGAAGAGCCGAAATAATGCAAGGATGCTTCCTTTCGTCGAACACCCTGAATGTGGAAAGGCTTGTTTCTAGGGATGGTGAATTCTACTCTTTTCCGGAAACAGTCAATCTTGGCATGATATCTGGCTAACCAGTCCATCCCCAAGATCGCATCAAAGTCTTTCATCTCCAGTACAACCAAGTTAACAGGCATCAAGTATTCATTTACTTTTATAGGGCATTCAAAAAATACTATATTTAATATTACGGATGACCCTGTTGGTGAGGTAACCATTAATGGGTACTCAAGAACTTTAGGAAGGGTCGTAAGATGTTTCAAAAATTCATGGGAAACGAAAGAATGAGTGGATCCAGAATCAAAGAGTACGTGACAAGAGATGCCACAGATAGAAAGTGTATCTTCTACCACCTTCGTAGACTTTTCAGCCTCCTTTGCAGAAATAGCAAATACTTTGGCTGGGATAGGAGACTTAACTCCTGGGGCTTGTTTAGCAACCGGACAATCTCTGATCATGTGCCCCGCCTGCCCTGAGTTATAACAAACTCCCAGTTTCTTGTAGCAAGGCTTCCCTCCATGTGATCTCCCGCAATGATCACATACATCATTAGCCGTAGATCGAGAATTCTGCACCGATCGGCTCTATTCCCCGCTGAACCTTGATGGTCTCGCCTTCTTAGAAGGCCCTTCACTAGCACTGGCCTTGGATACCTGACTGAAAGTCCTTTGTCTGGACATTGCTCCCCTTTCCAATTCCTTCTCATAAATAACCGCCTTTGCAAGCACCTCTCCATAAGTTGTCGACGTCAGAGTGGAAAGGTGTCTCCTGATATCATCTCGTAAACCCTGAAAAAATTGTCTAACCTTCCGCTCCTCATCTTCCACCATGAAAGGGGCATAATGAGATAATTCAGTAAATTTCGAATCATACTCTGCCACCGAGCGATTTCCCTGCCTTAGGCGAAGGAATTCATCCTCCTTCTGCCCACGAAGATTTGCAGGAAAGTATTTTTTCAGAAAAGCTACTTCAAACATCTCCCAGCTAATCTCCCGATCTGGCATGTTAAAAACCCTTTTCTGCATCTCCCACCAGTGGTGTGCTTCCCCCGCCAGCTTATGAGTGGCATAAAGCACCATATCCCCAGCAGGGCATTTGATTACAGTAAATACCTTCTTCAGTCGCTGAATCCATGTTTCAGCCTTCAACGGATCGGGTTCCCCTAAAAATTCAGGGATCCGTTCATTGGTAAACCGATCGTAGACCGACCTTTCCTGATGGACAGGAATTGGGGTGGTCACCGGAGTTGGTGGAGTGGTCGGAGTCAAAGCTTCTATGACTTCGGCCATTCTGTCCAGTAGATTCGCATATCTTGCCTCACGATCAAAAGTGTTGTTCTCCTGATCATTTCTCCTTCCTCTGTTAGACATGGCTGCGGAAACATCTGAAAAGAACAATTTTGTTAGTTAAAAAGATACTATCATAATAGTCTTTTATCTCAAAGCATAAATAAGGATGACACTCTTCTTGCCAACACTAAATTTGTCCTAAGTTTCCGTGTTGATTCAAACTATCCTAAAGCATCTCAGTTTTCTCTCTGATACCAACTGTGATGACCCGACTTTTATTACCATCAAAAGCCGTCGTCAAAACCAAAGTTCTTTCAAATAAAAGATAAAAAGGTGGACATAAAAATTTTTCTTAACTTTAATCAAACCTGAGATGCATTCTAAAGATTAATAATTTCATAAATCCCAAAATATCACGGAAACATTCTAACATTCATAAGCAGCGGAATCAATATTACAAGTTTCCTCAAACAAAATAAACAAAACTCCAAAACTCTGCTCCGGCCAGCTTAAACATTCAGCTACACCATAGGACTCTACTCA
>JAODPA010067233.1:0-10634 GCA_025585075.1 Nepenthes mirabilis
AAAAAAAAGGAGAAAAACATTCGTACAAACAAGATAAAAGAAAAGTCCAAAGCCATGACGCAGAAAGGACAAGTCTTATTCATAAAAATGAGTTTATGTACAAGTGTAACAAAATAAGAAAGAGAAACAACATATCAGGGGAGCGCCACTTGACTCCCTTCTCCTTGAGCCTCTTGAGCTCCTGAAGATCCCGCCTGGTCCGCCGAGATTGGCTCCTCGGGTGTAAGAGATTCACCTTCAGGCCCTCCCCAAAGAGGCTCAGGAAAAGGCCTCCCAGCAACGCCGTATAAGTCTTCTGCGCTCAAGGCATTGGCGTTCCTAGGATCGAGGACGACCATAGGAAACCACGGGCGGATCAGTCGCACCACTCGACGGCACATGAGGATGCCATCCCAATACTTGCCGTCCAACACTGGTGCCATCTCAGCAATCTGCACGGACGTCCTCAGCCTCTCATCTAGACAAAGGACCCTATCTCGGAGGAGACCCTGCTGAAGCCGTAGAAGCCTGACGGAATCCTCCAAAGAGGCATTCCTCTCCTTAGCTTCAGCTAGCTCCGCTTCCACCCGTTGCGCAGTCTCCCGTGCGGCCCTCAAGGACCCCAGCTCTGAGCGGGACTGGGCGATCTCCCTCACCAGCTCACTAAGGCCTCCAATCAGACCCTAGAGCTGCCAAAAAAAAAAAAAAAAAGAGAGCTCATTAAGGCACAAGCGATAGGAAGCAAAAGCGAGAAAAGAAATAGTGGGTTACCTTAGAAACGAGAGGATTGTTCCCTGCGTCACGCTCCCCAGGGGCCACAGACTCCTGCGGAGTGCTCCCAGGCACCGTAGGTGCCCCCTCGGACACAGGCTCAGTAGCTATAAAAGGCGTTGAAGAGCCTGCCTCAAGACCAACATCCCCAAGAAGATCAGACAGTCGCTCGACTTGGACTACTATGGGACGCTCATAAGATCAAAGGGTAGGAGGTCGTCAACACTAAACTCCTCGACCTCTACCACCTCTTGGACCGTCTCAGCCGTCATTCCCCTCTCAGCATCCATTGCGGAGTTTTCGCCTCCTATGTCTTCGGAAGGGTGATCAATCCTGTCCGAGACATCACCAGGCAAATCAACGGAAGCTTCGGAGACAAAATCATCACTGGGGGGCTGGATGTCCGGAAGCTCCACAGTCTGCATAGTCACCCCCGAGGACTCCGTAAGAAAATTAGCAGTGGAAGTGAATGTGAGGCCTTCGAACCCCGAGGACTCAGGCAAAGAGCCAGTCCTCGACCTCTTAAGCAGAGGAGCAGCCACATCATCGTCGCTCAAATCATCGATGTTGAAATCATCATCATCACTGGAGGGAGGCCCAACAACAGCCGTTGGAAGCCCCGAGCTCTCGGCCAGGAGGTTTTCTCCCAGGCGATCAGCGAGACCCCCGATCCTCAGTGTCCCCGCTCTCCTCAGTCTCTTTTTCTTGGACTTCTCGGGAGGAGCAGCGGTAGAGGCCTCGGCCCGTGGTCCCCACTTAGCTTCCTCAAATTTCTCGGACGACAACCAGATGTTGCGCTTGCCCAGGTAAAAGCTTCCCAGATTGGCCAGCACCAAGTCCGTGAACTCCTTCACGCTCTCCCTGTCCTCCTTCGAAGGGTCAAAGCTATACTGGTTGGCCACCTTCCCCCACTTAAAAGGAACGGCCCAATGCTCATGAACGCCAAAGAAGAAGAACTTATCCTTCCACAGCTTCGTGGAGTCCGGGTTACCCCCGCACATCAAGGAAAAGTCCGGGCGCGGAGTCATTACAATCTAGTCAAAGTTCTGTGTAAAGCGAAACATCACCTTGACCGTAAGGGCATTCAAGAGCTTCTTATGGCACCGGAAGAAAACGCACAAGGATACCAGATACCTTACTGCATTTGGCTGGAGCCTGGCAAAGGGCACTCCAAGGGCCCTCATAATATTGTAAAGCTCCTCTGCCACGGGAAACTGTAATCCACCTTTGAGGTGGACTTCATAAACGGTGATGAATCCGCCCTGAGGACACCATGCCCTGTCATACGACTTAGGGATCATCATGGCTGTGGACTCAGATATTCGCTATCGAGCTCGAATCTCCGCAAACTTGTCAAGTGTCACCGTGGAGGCAATCTCTCTCACTCCAGGCGCCATAGACGTCGAAAAACAAAAAAGTGGAAAAGAAACTCGAGCGAAGGAAGAACGGAAAGCCTCAACACTTAGAGGAGAAAACGAAAAGTAGGCGTAAAGATGGAAAATCAGGGGCGAGTAGGCGTTTAAATACTCCTGGAATTCAAAAGAGCGCACTTATTACCCTTGCCACACGTCGCCCGGGCATTCGTCTCAGAAGAATGATGGCCTTTCCTTCTTGAGACGCCTGTCAGCGCGTCACTTCAGCATTTAATGCATCTCAGAAGCCCAAAAACGGTGGCGCTAGAAAGGTCTCGGACCGAGAAGAAATCCTAGGACCATCTCTCGCCAAGCCTAACGCCGCGCTCACCCTGAGGACATGCATGCTCGGACTACCACTGTAAAGGGCCTAATCCAGAACACAGACAGTCGTACTCTTGCCTACCCAGGAACGTCACTTTTGAGTTATAAGCACGCTCGTGGATAAATTCGAGTGATAAGCAGCCAACCCCCCTAGAAGATCGACGACTTCATGCCAAATGACCGAGAGCCTCGAGCCCTTTGGCATGGGGGGCTATGTTGGGCCCCAATATAAGGGCTCATAAAACACGGCCCAAAGGAAAGGCCCAAGCAAAAGGCCCGAAAAGGCGCCCACAAGCTAAGAAGGCTGGACAACCCGAGAGGCCCAAAATAGAGGCCAATGTCCCAAAGGCCAGAGCCACAACAGAAGTCCAAGAGGTCCCGTCAGTTCACAAGGAAGCTCGAGGACATCGCTAACGACATCCAGATAAGAGAACAAGCCAAGGCTCGAGAACTCTAGAAGTCCTACCAAGTCTCAAATAAGTCTGAGAAGTTGAAAAGAGACTCGAGGACTTTCCTCAAAGGACCGCTGAGAGCTGTCTTATCCAACGAGTCCGCGAACTCACGAAGCAACAAGGCCCATCACACAAGGACGAGGACTGCCTCACGCACGGCAGAGAGCGCCAACTAAGCATCTTCGCCGATTCCCAAGAAACCTGCAACTACTACCAGTCGCCGTCTCAACAGGGCATGCCTAGTTAAATCACGACTGACACTTAGACTCTGCACGCCTGACATGCTCAGGTCCTACCAGCGGCGCCAGCCACATGCCATCCTACGCGCGTTAGCAACATTAAATGTGGCCAATAGGGTAATGAACAGCTCATCGGCCATCCGTCGGCCGCTACGTGTCTCCTCCCTAACGGCACGATCTTCCCTATAAATACCGGGTGTAACCCCATTCGAAGGGGCCCCCTCTCTCTCAGCTTACTCCATAAGAAGGAAAAGACCTCAACTCTCTCTCTCTCTCTCTCTCTCTCGGCCACTTAATCCCAGCGAGACGGAACAAAAAAGAGCGACAAAACTTCCTGACGAGACTGACAAAGCTTCCCAGTGAGCGAAATCCCCTAGGAGAGAAAAACAAAACAAGAGACAAGGAATGGATCAACCCAAAAATATTTGTACTTTGTAAAGACTTCCATCTAAATAGTGAAGTATTTCTAAAGGTCTAGAGTCTCGTAGTTTTTCCTCCTCATTTAAGAGGAGGTTTTCTACGTAAAAATCTTGCCTCAATCTCTCTCTCTACAACCCTAAATCTCAAACACTTGTGTTGCACGTGGAACCCGAGTCCCAGAACGCAACAATTATATTTCTTGTATTCAAGAATTTGGTAGTTGATATTTAATAGAGGATTCGGGTCTTATTTCAATGTGTCGGATTGTGTGCATTTGGATCGAGCCCCAACAATTTTTTCCTATAGTTGGATTTGGATTTGTGTGTTCTATTTGTATACTATGTACCTGAGGTTTAAAGGTTCATAGGGAAAAGAGAAAATCATGTTTTAAAATCAAATAAAATTTGCCCAGCTTAATTGCAAAAAGAAAATGCTTGAGAGCTGTTGCGTTCTGGTTCTGCGGATCGTTCGGACCAGGCTCGTTGATGAGGGGTGTGAGAGATGCTGAGATTGGCGAGGTCCAATCTGATCCTTGGTTTCCAGGCAACACAAGTGATTGAGGTGTTGTACACGAGATGAAGATTGAGACCGGATATTTTACGTGGAAAACCTCCTCTTGAATGGGGAGGAAAAATCACGAGGCTCAGGGCCTGGAAAGAGCTTCACTATATGGGTTGGAGATTTTACAAAATACAGTTGTGAGGGTTAATCCCTTCCCTGTCTCACGTTTCGTATTTTTCTCCTAAGGAGGCCAAGCTCGCTGGGAGCCCTTTTACTCTTCTTTGGGGGGTTGATTTTGGAGAGAGGGAGAGAGTGCCCGGCCAAAATCTGGGACTCAGAGTTGTCGAGTCAGGAAAGCTCTCTTGTGGAGTTGGTTCTTTTTTTCGTCCTCCCTCCTGAGAGGGGCCTTGTTGGGTATTTATAGGAGAGGCCAGGCAGTTGGGGAGAAGACACGTGGCGTCCATCCGTCGGTTGAGGGGCTGGTCCACCCACTCCCTTAAATGCTACTAACGTTGCGTGGAGTGGCATGCGGACGGCGCCGCTGCAGCATCTGAGCGTGTCAGGTGTACAGGATCTGGATATCAGTCTTGATTTGACTTGGCGTGCCCTGTTGGGACGGCGACTGGCAGTAGCTGCAGGCTTTCTTGGAAACCGACGAAGTAGGCTAGCTGGCATTCCCAATCATGAACGAGCGGTCCTCGTCCAACTGTGATGTTCTTTGTGAGTTGGTGGACTCGTGAGATGAAGCAGCTCTTGGGGGGCCTCATGGGGAAAAGTTCGAGCGTCTCTTCCTGGCTGCTCGGGCAGTTTCGCCAGCCTTCTCGGGCTCTCCGTCCTTGAGCTTCTTACTTGGGCCGCCTGAGTATTTCTGGGCCTCTTACTTGGACCCTGCTTCTGGGCCGTGCTTTTATGGGCCTTCACATTGAGACCCAACATAGCCCCCCCATGCCAAAGGACCCGAAGTTCTCGGTCGTTTGGCATGAAGCTGTCAGCCTGCTGGAGGTGTCGGTCATCCGAGAGCATATGTCCTGGTGGCGAGCACTGCGTTGACCTTGTCGGGAGGTTGCCCTTAGACCCTTTCTGGGCCGCCGTTTCGCCTCCTTGTGGGAGCATTAAATACTGTATCTGGCTGATGTGACGTGCCATCAGGCGCCTTGGGAAGGAGTGATCGCCAGGCTTCCGGGGCGAACGGCTGGCTGACGCGTGGCAAGGGCAATGAGTACCCCTTTTTGCATTCTAGGGCTTATTTAAGCGCCTTCTTGCCCTGTTGTTTCATCTTCGCGCCTGCTTTTCGTTCTTTTCTTTGTTCGAGCTTCGTCTTCTCCTTTGTTCTTTAGCTTTCATGGCGCTTGAAGTGAGAGACATTGCCTCCTCGGTGACGCTCGACAAGCTCACGGAGATCCGAGCTCAATATCAGATCCCTGAGTCTATGGCCATGATGATCCCAGAGCCGCATGATAGGGCACTGTATCCTCCGGACGGCTTCATCACCATTTACGAGGCCCACCTCAAAGGTGGGTTGCGGTTTTCTATTTTGGAGGAGCTCTACAACATCATGAGGGCGCTCGGAGTGCCCCTTGCCAGGCTTCAGCCGAATGAGATGAGGTACCTGGTGTCCTTGTGTGTCTTCTTTTGGTGTCATGAGAAGCTCTTGAACCCTCTTGTGGTCAAGGTGATGTTCCGCTTTATGCAGAACCTTGATTGGATCATAATGACTCCCCGCCCGAAATTTTCTTCGCTGTGTGGTGGCAACCCAGATTCCACGAGGCGGTGGAAGGACAAGTTCTTCTTCCTCGGCATCTTCGAGCATTGGGCCATTCCTACCGCGTGGGGGAAGGTGGCCAACCAGTTCTGCTCTGACCCTTCGAGGGAGGAGCGAGAGGAAGTGAAGGCGCGCACAGATTTAGGGCTGGCCAATCTGTGGAGCTTCCATTTGAACAAGCGCAATATCTGGCTGACTGCTGATAAATTCAGGGCAGCCAAGTGGAGACCGCGGGAGGAGGCTTCCGGCCCGGTTCCTTCTGTAAAGGCCAAGGAGAGACCGAGGATTGGGGGACCCACTGCTGAGCGCTCCTCGAGTGATGATGAGGATTTTGATATCGAGGACATGAGCGACGATGACGTGGCTGCTCCTCTGATCACTAGGTCGGGGACTGGCTCTTTCTCCGAGTCCTCTAAGCCTGGGGGTCTCGGTCTCGCTTCCACTGCTAATATCTCGGCCGAGCCCTCAAGAGCTGTTGTGCGGGTCAGAGAGCTTTCTGGGGTCCAGACCTCCTGCGATGATGAGGATGATGATGATGTTCCTCTGATCAAGAGGGTGAGGACTGAGGCCTCTCTTCCGGGGTCCTTGGGATCTGGCGGTCTCGCTTTCACTTCCACTGCTAATCTCCCCATTGCACCCGCGGAGGCTCTTGCTCAAGCTGCGGGGCCTTCGGACGTCCAGCCCCCCTGTGATGATTTTGCTCCCGGTGCTCCCGCCGATTTGCCTGGTGACGTCTCGGGCAGGATTGACCACCCTACCGAGGATATAGGAGGCGGGAGTGCCATGATGGATTCTGAGAGGGGAGCGTCGGCTGAAATGATCCGAGAGATGGTGGAGGTCGTGGATTTGAGTGTTGACGAGGCCGCGCCCTCTGATCCTTTTGGACGCCCTGTTGAGGTTGAAGTCGAGCGGTTGCCTGAGTCTCTTGGGGACATTGATTTCGAGGCAGACTTTCCAGCCCTCTTTGTAGCTGACGAGTCCGTATCTGAGGTGGCACCTGCGAGGCTTAGGAGCGAGCTGCAGGAGTTCGAGTCCCACGTGGAGCGTGGCACAGGGGATGACCCTCTTGTTTCTAAGGTAGTTTGTTGCTTCTTTTCTTTCCTTGCTTTCAACCGTTCATACTTTGATGAATTTTTCTGCTACAGCTCCAGAGTTTGATTGCCGGCCTCAACGAACTAGTGGGAGTGATCGCTCAGTCCCGTTTGGAGATGAGGTCCTCGAGGGCCGCTCGTGAAGCTGCGCAACGGGCGGAAGCGGAGCTGGCTGAAGCTAAGGAGAAGATTGCTTCCCTGGAGGGCACTGTCAAGGACCTGCAGCTTAGGCAGGGCCTCCTTCAGGAGCGGATCCTTCGTCAGGAGGAGAGACTGAGGACGTCCGTGCAGATTGCTGAGATGGCTCCTGTGCTGGACGGCAAGTTCCGGGACGGTGTTCGCATGTGTCGCCGAGTGGCGCGATTGATCCGTCCGCGGTTTCCTGTAGCCGTCCTTGATCCCAGGAATGCCAGTGCTTTGAGCGTGGAAGATCTGTACGGCGTCGATGGCAGGCCTTTCCCTGGTCCTCCCCGGGCAGGGCCTGATGGTGAACCTCTCACGCCCGAGGAGGTAGTTCAGATGGAGCAGACGGGATCTTCTGGAGCCCACGGGACTTAGAGAGGAGGAAGCCGAGTGGCACCCCCTTGATGTGCTGCCCCCTTTTTGCTTATTTTGTTTTGTCATACCTGTACAGAAAATCATTTTTGTGAATAAGACTTTGTCCTTTTCGCTTTAAGGCTTCGGACGTTTCTTTTGGGTCTTGTTCGTGTTCTTTCTTTTTTTTTTTGTGGTGCGTCAAGCAGCGCCTAACTTTTTGTTTCAAGCGGGTGACTCCCTCCAGGTGCTCGACCCTTTGTCTTTTTGGACTTGGGTATGCAGCCCTCTTAGGGACTTTTAGTTTTTAGCCTCTCGGCCTTATTTTTGCCGCCGGGCCTCTAGGATCGTTTGGACACGGCCGAGTTTCTAGGTTTTGACCTCTGGGGTCCGATCGCTAGGGCCACTCGGTCGTAGCTGAGTTTTGGTTGCCTGACCGCGGGGGTCCGACCGCTGGGGCCGCTCGGGTTGGCGGCCAAGTTTTGTTGCCTGACCGTGGGGGTCCGACCGCTGGGGCCGCTTGGGTTGGCGCCCAAGTTTTGTTGCCTGACCGCGGGGGTCCGACCGCTGGGGTGGCTCGGGTTGGCGCCCAAGTTTTGTTGGTGGAGGCTGTGAGTTGCCGGCCGCTCCCTGCTGGTCCAAGGCCACGCCCGGGTCGTGGCAGGATGCGGTTGAGGAGAGAGCACGGGAACACTTCGTAGTGAAGATAACGAATGCACGTTTTATTAATGCACATTATTCTTACATTGAGTGGTTCCCAGGGATCTTTTTTTTTTCTTTTTTTTTAGCCCGCGTCCATTATGGCCTTGCCCCTCGAGCGGCGTGACTGGCTGCTTCCTGCTGCTCCGGGGCCACGCCCGGGTCGTGGCAGGAAGCGGTCGAGATATCCTTCCATTGCCAGCCGCTCGACTTTCGCTCGGAGCTTGGTGCAGTCCTCGGTGTCGTGGCCGCGGCTGCCGTGGTAATGGCAGTATTCCCATTGGTCGCCTCCCTCTGGGTTCTTCAACGCCTTGGGCCATCTTAGGAACTCCTCGTCCCTGATCTGCCTCAGGATGTTGGTGAGGGAGTCAGTGAAGGCCAATGGGCCTGAGTGTCTTTCTCCCCCAAGGACCATCCGCTCGGGCTTGTCGTGCCCGGACGGTCGCTGGGTCTTCTGGTGGGCGCTCGCCCTTCTCGCTCCTTCCCCTGTCCTCGGGGGCAGGGGGTCTTCTCGTTCTGCCGGCTGAGTTGCTTCGCCGGTCTTGGGTCCAAAGACAGTCTTCCAGAGCCTCTTGAGCCCCCTTCTTGATGGGGCCGGGCTCATGGATTTCTTCCTGTTGAGGTAGTCCCTCAACTCGCCTGGAGCCCGCGCCGACTGCTGTCTCTGGAGCGCCGTTTGGCGCGGGCTTTCGGAGCGTGGGCTCCTAGCTTGTTTGCCCGCTTTCTCCTGGAGGTTGCGGACGGCTCTTGTGAGGCTGTCCACCTTCTGCGCCAGTTTGCGCACGCTGGTGCCGGGGCCGCCGCTTACTCTGCCGCCCGACGGGAGACATTCGTCGTGGCGCTCTTCTCCCCGGGTGGACGTGCTGCCTTGTCTGCTGAACATCCTTGGGGCGTTGCTTCTTGTTGGGGAGTGGGAAGTCGTGAGTTTTTTGTTCTTCCTTCCCACAGACGGCGCCAATGTTGCGTTCTGGTTCCGCGGATCGTTCGGACCAGGCTCGTTGATGAGGGGTGTGAGAGATGCAGAGGTTGGCGAGGTCCAATCCGATCCTTGGTTTCCAGGCAACACAAGTGATTGAGGTGTTGGACACGAGATGAAGATTGAGACCGGATGTTTTACGTGGAAAACCTCCTCTTGAATGGGGAGGAAAAACCACGAGGCTCAGGGCCTGGAAAGAGCTTCACTATATGGGTTGGAGATTTTACAAAGTACAGTTGTGAGGGTTAATCTCTTCCCTGTCTCACGTTTCGTATTTTTCTCCTAAGGAGGCTAAGCTCGCTGGGAGCCCTTTTACTCTTCTTTGGGGAGTTGATTTTGGAGAGAGAGAGAGAGTGCCCGGCCGAAATCTGGGACTCAGGGTTGTCGAGTCAGGAAAGCTCTCTTGTGGAGTTGGTTCTTTTTTTCGTCCTCCCTCCTGAGAGGGGCCTTGTTGGGTATTTATAGGAGAGGCCAGGTAGTTGGGGAGAAGACACGTGGCGTCCATCCGTCGGTTGAGGGGCTGGTCCACCCACTCCCTTAAATGCTACTGACGTTGCGTGGAGTGGCATGCGGACGGCGCCGCTGCAGCATCTGAGCGTGTCAGGTGTACAGGATCTGGATATCAGTTTTGATTTGACTAGGCGTGCCCTGTTGGGACGGCGACTGGCAGTAGATGCAGGCTTTCTTGGAAACCGACGAAGTAGGCTAGCTGGCATTCCCGGTCATGAACGAGCGGTCCTCGTCCAGCTGTGATGTTCTTCGTGAGTTGGTGGACTCGTGAGATGAAGTAGCTCTTGGGGGGCCTCCTGGGGAAAAGTCCGAGCGTCTCTTCCTGGCCGCTCGGGCAGTTTCGCCAGCCTTCTCGGGCTCTCCGTCCTTGGGCTTCTTACTTGGGCTGCCTGAGTATTTCTGGGCCTCTTACTTGGACCCTGCTTTTGCGCCGTGCTTTTATGGGCCTTCACATTGAGACCCAACAAGAGCATTTCAAGGCTTATGTTGCTTACGGTCATTTAAAGGTTTTCGTTGCTTAAGAACAAGTTTTCGTAGAACTAGATTAGTTGTATAATAATCCTACAAGGTTTCAATTCGTAAACTTGACACCAAATTGAGTCATCTCATAGTAGATTGAGAGGAAAATTATGCAACGGGAAAAGATCATAATCATTATATAACAGGAGGCCCGATTTTCTGTGGATATAAACAATGGAATAATGTAACTCGTTCGGCATAATTAAATTATTTTAATCCGCTGATAAAAATGAATAGCCAACTCCTTTTAACTCTCACAATGTCTACAAATTATCAAACATTAAATCATTTTAAAGTAGAAATATTTGTTCTCAGGAATACATTAACTTACAAGTTGCCTCACCATTGTTTTTACCACGTCATATGTAAGCGATATTTTCACCATGCTTGAAAAATAAATATAATAAGAGAGTATTAATTATAAAAAAATAAAAATAAAACATCA
>JAODPA010067234.1:0-10638 GCA_025585075.1 Nepenthes mirabilis
ATTATATTTTTTATCAGCTATGGATGTGCTACATGTTAATTTGAGACTTAAAAGCTTTCCTATATAATCAGATTTGAGTATTAGTTGTTGATCAGGTTAAGATCATCACCGATAAAGTACTCAATAACCCTCGGATTCCTATCCACTAACAACATAGCCGAGTACAAAGCGCCACTCACTAGACTCTGACTAGCGACGGAATAATATGTCAATGCCCTAGTTGTGTACAACGATTCGGAGTTGGTCGTCAATCAGGTCCGTGGGTATCTCGTGGCATCGAATTCCTTGCTCACAAGGTACCTTGCTAGAGCGAAGGGTTTGGCCCAAGCATTCAACAAATTCGAGATGATCCACGTCCCATGGGCGGAGACCAGCTGACAATGGTAGGAATAATTGGGACCCTAGAGTAGTATGCTGGAGACATGTGAGAAGTCCTAGCAGTCCCGACCATTGACAACCCTGAGTTCGAGCTGTTGCAAGTGGCCGAACCCCGTATAGGTGGTACCTCACGGACGGCCTCATGCTGGACCGCCAAAAGGAAGCTAAGCATATAAAGAGGACGGCTGGCTGATACACTTTTTTTTTGGTAAGTAAGATGATATTAAATTAAATAAAATTTACAGAACGTTGTTCTACCTCCAAGTATTTTTGCCAACTTGGAGGTAGGACAACACGCTAGGGCATACCCCGAGCACTACCATAGATCAGTTCATAAGACGAACAAAAAAAACAGAATAGCCATTCTCATCTAGATTACAAAAAAAACTAATCCGTCGCAGATCTCTTTTTCTGAAGGAACTCGTCTTGTCAATCAGAAATCCGCAACCACGAAGAAAAGGGAACCGGAGACATTCAGTAGCTGAAAAGCACATACCATCACCAAGATTACGGCTAAGTCGGAATCCTGCATAGTCCGCTAAAGAGAGTCAATTACGAACAAGGGGAACTAAAAGAATCAACATCACGTGATCATCATTCATCATTGTGTAAATTGGATGGGCAAGCTTCAATGGTGCATTAATCAGCTTCATAAACACACAATGTCTTCATTAGTCGTCTCTGAGAACCCATGGGAACGCCTGTTCAAGGTAGCTTCATTAGCCTGCGGCTGGATTGGTCAACTCCCATGGAATCGTGTCCTGCAAGAAAGAAAAAGAAGAATTTTTTTTTTATTTTTGGGAAAGAAAACCATAAAAAACAATGAGGTCTTAAGATCAGAACAATACAACTTGACGTCGAGACCATACCCTAAAGGATTTGAACAAGGGGAAAAGCAAAGTGAGAACAGCCAATCCCGAAAGCTACATTTTTTTTTAGGTACACGATGCAAACCTCGGGCAACAATATAAACTCAGCCTAGATTCAACCCATCACACACATACCATATCCAAAGCAATAGAACATGAGAAAATATCAAAATAGGAACAGTCAAACCCGAAAACAGGCAATTTTTATTTTTTTGCTGCTGGCTGATACACCATCGTGGACAAGAGGTTATAGCGTTGCGGGTATTTAACCCCCTACCTGAAGTGTCTCATGCTAGAGAAAGCCGACTATGCACTGGGCGAGGTGCGCCTCGGTATTTATGGGTCATACGTCGGTGGTAAGAACTTTGCCTTCAAGATCATGCAGTAGGACCTCTACTGGCCCTCGATGAAGTGCATCACCATAAACTTTGTCAAAAAGTGTGATAATTTCCAAATCCATGAGAGTATAACCCCCCAGCCGCATCCGAAGCTACAAGCCTTACAAGCACCCTGGTCGTTTGCACAGTGAAGGCTTGATATACTCGACCCTTTACCTGTAGTACCTAGGTTGAGAAAATTTGTTAGAATCGGCATTGACTACTTCACTAAGTGGGTCAAAGTGACCCCACTAGCATGGATTACCGAATAGAATGCAACAGTTTCCCAAAGTATCATGTACTAGTTTGCAATTCCTGAGATTATCGTCACCGATAACAGGACCCAATTTACCAACAAGTGATTCACTAAATATTGTGCGAGCCTATAGATTGGGCTGATTCACATCTCTGTCGCCTACCCGTAAGCCAATGGTTAAGTGGAAGTAATGAATTGAATGCTGCTACATGGGCTGAAGGCAAAGCTGGAAGATGTTGAGGTCTCATAGGCGGTTGTTATCTTCTGTGCTGTGTCATACCGAACAACATTGAGGGTGCTAACTCATGAAACACATTTTAGTCTATACTCCACAGGTAAGTGGAAGTAACAAATCAAATGCTGCTACACGGGTTGAATACAAAGTTTGAAGACACTGGGGGCTCATAGGCAGACGAGTTGTCTTCTATTCTGTGGTTATACTGAATGACACTGAGGGGGCCAACTTATGAAACACCCTTGAATCTCTGATATGGGATAGAGGCGGTTATTTCAGTTAAAGTTTGGCTATCCGAACACTGAGTAGAGTGCTTTGAGCCAACTTGCAACTCCAAAAGACTAAGAGAACACCTCGATCTACTTGAGGAAGCCTGGAATGTGGCACGCCTAAGAACGGCAACCTACTAGCAACGCATCGCATGACACTATAATAAAAGGGTGAGAGCCTGTCAATTCGAGGTAGGGGATCCAGTCCTATCGAGTATAAAGGCAACGGGCAAGATCGCCCATAGGAACACGCTCTTCCCAAATTGGGAAGGATCATTCCTTGTCTCAGGATTCCTCTCAAATAGGGCATACAAGCTACGAAAAAGTGGTCCCAATGGCTTGGAATGCCGCCCACGTCAAAAAAAGAAAAAAAACTACCAATAAGCCTCAACTGAGCCCAGGTATGGTTAGCATGCATCATCCTGAATACATATAAATGTGTCATGTTTCAACCAATGAAATTATTCTTTGTTCATGTGCACCTGCTCATGTGAATGCATGCTTGTTTGTTATCTCATAAAATCAAATGACCTAAACGGCCCCTAAGTCATACGAACACCAGTTCACTCATAACATGACCACAGATTGGTCAAAAATCTTGGCCCTATCGTCGAGCGCCCCATTAAATGGTTGAACTTTAAACCTTGGTTTCGCACCAAATGACCATTCCACGGTTGAACACCTAGGCCTCGGGGCTCTTGGAGCTCCCCATCGAGCTGCTACTAAAACCTTCGTGGGCTTCTATAGTATGCATGCCACAACCTCCTTTTGACGGAGAGAGCACCATCAGTTGATGATGGTTGGCGGATTAGGACCAGATGTGCATAAGCTACGATATCCTTCAACAAGACCGAGTACTAATATGGTAATGTGCGAGTGACGGCCTATTACTCCACCAAGGCCCAGTGGCTGTGGCCATGAAACCCAGTCGGCCCTAGTGAGGTTTACCCATGGGCATGTTATGACATCCCACTCACGGGATAGAGAAATCCGAATAATCAAAGTGCCGCGACATTCCCTTAAGGGAACGAGCATGATTGGGCAAACGCATCGAAGATAAACCTGGTGACGATAGCGACAATGCTTAGCTAGTGAAACAAAGGAAAACAATTCTACATAAAAATATAAACAAGCAGCAACAAAGATCTCAATAATTTGACTGATTTCATTACAAAGATCAAAGTGTACAAACCGGGTCATCCACCCAAAATAGAAACAAAATCGCCTAATGATCCGGAGGAGGATGACTCGTGGGTCAAAGGCTACTCAACTGGGAGGACGAAGGCCTAGCAATCTCTTTGGTAGGGTCCAATAGATCCAACTTTTGTCTGGCAGTGAAATTTATCAGATGAAGAAGGGAGACAAGAAAGTCCAGATCCACCAGCTACACCACTCTATGGCAAAGATTGATGCCATCCCAGTACCTATTCTCCAACACTTTTTTGAGCCTGTCCGTTGGGATGGACATTTTCAACTCACCCTCGAGCCAAAGGCTATCTTCCTGGAGATGAAAGTAACACTCCTCAAACTTATGGAGCGTCACTTCAAGGGAAGTGATCTTCACTCTAGCCTTGCACAGCTCGCATTCAAGGGCATCAACCCGCTCTTCACCCAACCTTGCCCGTTTGACAACAACTATGAGCTCATCTGCATCGACATGTGTTCAGTCTAGACTATCAATGGCCACTGCGAGTTGGTGAGCCCTGTCCTGTACCTGCCGCCAAAAAGATAGTTAGGTGGATCGCAACAAAAATAGGGAAGAAGACAAGGAGATGCTTGGAAAGTACCTCAGTGAATGAAAGCCTCTCTAAGGGTGGATAGCTTCGGACAACCTTAGCTACCCCTGCAGCCTCCTCGACTCCGACAACTCCACTTTCTCTAGGCCTTGGGGACCTAGAGGGTGGCACTCCCACATCCTCCACAACGTCCACGGCCACTATCGCCTCTTGGACTTCAAGCTTCCGAATTTAGAGGAAGGCTCCCTGACGACCTCCTTGTTACCCTCAACCTCCACCACCTCATAAATCTTTTTTTTTTCTTGGTAAGTTACCACCTCATAAATCACGCCAGATACCTCAACCATCCCAATGGCTTCTCCATCTCCATCTCCATCCACCTCTTTGGCCTCGTACACCTCCTCAGCTAAGGTGCCACCATCCAACCTTCGTGGGAGGCCTCCTCAACGGTGCCTGCTCGAAGACCAAGTGAGGGCTCCCCATGTGGAGACTCAACCTTAGCAGGGATCCCATATTGCGCCAACATCAGCATAGGGATTAACTCCACTTGAGCATCGACCCTGTGAGCGCTTGCGGTTGAAGTAGGAGTCATGGAAGTCTCGTCGTCCTCTACTGACCCATAGCCCTAGATGCCTGACCCGATGAGGATACAAAAACAGAAGCCATCCCCCTCGAAGACCTCCTAGACTATCACACTCGCTCTAGTGCACCCTCATCTTCCCCAAAGGAGAAAGAAGAATCAGAAGTATGGTCGAAAGAGGAGTATTGCGGCTTAGCCGGCCGGTCGGAGGGCTCTTGGTTAACAAATACCCCAGGCTTCCTTTGGGGCATGGCAGGCAGCCCAGGGACAATGCAAGCCACCTTGGGATAAGGTCCGTTAATTGCTTCTCCTAGGTCATCTTATGGCTTTCCAAGGACCTAGTCATATTAGACCGCACATTCCCCCACTTGTTGGAAAGGGCCCAGTCGAGAGGACTACCAAATAAAAGTAACAGTCCTTCCAATTCTTTGTCAAATCTAGATTCACCCCTTTGAAGTTGAAGCCCAAATGGGAAGATGGAAAAATCCAGTCTGTGGTCTGAGTGAAGTGAAACATTGCCCTCATCGACCTGATATAGGCAAAGCCCTGGCCCCAAACGTCGTCGTGTGGAGGAGGGCGAAGAGTCACCCATCACCATGGCGACAACACGTGTGCCCAACGAGGCACTACAGCATGTCACTTCCAAGTCAGCCATTATGACTGCTGCACTTGAGCCATCATATCAACATGAAGCACCGGTTCCAAGGGACACACACCTTGTCAGCCGAAACAGCAATTATGGTGGCATACGACCTAGCTAGACCTGGATAGCCAATCTGACAAATGTTGAACGGCCAAAAACTATGGTTGCAATACATTAGCGACACGCATCATGCAATATTGCTCGAAACAATGGAGGAATTCCACTAAGAGTCCATCATTACATCCAAAGGCATCTATCGGCCTCGGAGTACAACAAAAAAAGAAAGAAAGAAGATCTTGCCTACGCCTACGGCCTATTGGAACGGCCATTTTGGGGTCTTTAACTATTGACCCACTCCGTGCAAACCCCTAGCCATTCCCCGGTAGCACGAATGGCCAAGGCTCACCCCTAAGCTGGGCATTCTTGCATCAAAGGTCCACAAGTTCCCACCAAGTCCTTTGGAGCTCATCCTTGAGTGAAGCTATTTGATCCAGAGACTAAGTGTGAGCCTCTAAAAGCTCTCGGTATCCCATCCCTACACCCGGCCTCCTCGACGGCCCTCCAGAGGTAGACGCATGTCCCCTCATGATGGCTATGTCGGTCCACTGGTGCCCCTTGAGTAGAGTTAACGGTAAGGAAGCCCGCGAGCCAGAAGAGCTGCCATCTTCTGTCAAGACCTCCTTTAATCCTCCCTCCAAAGCCCCACGGGAGACCCACTCCTCAATATCGCGAAGGAAATTAGGGTGCCCTTCAACTAGCGCCATTAACGATTAACCCATCTCCTCCTTGTGTGGCAGGAGGTCTCCAACATAGAAACTGTTGACCCTACCTCATCTATTTGGGACCCGCCAGTCGGGGCCAACCTAAAGATGAAGTGAGACTTCTAGCCCTCTGATAACCTAGGCCTCACCCCACTCAGCTGAAATTACATGCGACGAACAAAGGAAACCAAATCACCCTTCTGGCTGATCTAAAGGAGCACCTTTAGGGATCAAGCATCTAGGGTGAGCCTCCTGACACGGAAAAAGACAAACAGGGTAACCAAATGTTGAGCAGCATCCGGGTACAAGCAAGCCATAGGGGTCCATGGGGACACTAGAATATCATGCAATTGCCTTTGAAGCAGAAGTCGGAGGCCAGTGCGTAGGAGCACCTCATAAACGGTGATGAACCTTGAAGGAGGAGAGCAAGTCACATCCCTGACACCAAGGACTGTGTACAAGATAAAACTTGAAAGGTATCCCTCACCGATTAGAAACTCCACATCTCTATTGGACAAGATTGATCAAAAGTTAAAGACACCCTAAAAAGCCATTTGAGTGTTGTGCGAATCGGCAAGAAGTACAACAAATTAAAGCAAGGATGCTCTAAAAGTGATGGAAGAAATGGCTTGGGGGCTAGCGCTTAAATAATCGATGCCCTCGCTAGGAACGGCGTCGTTCAATGGAAGCGAATCTGTGCATCCCCCATAGCAACAACGACACATGCCTTCACCCAAGTAAGCCATATCGTGTCTTTTCGCGAGCGCAATAATGACGCCTAACGCCCCGATTCCTTGCACAATCAATGTGTTGAGATGCTTGATTGTAGCAATAGTAGCATGGTGCAGTCAACAATTCCCTAACATGCCATTTTCTAAGGCTAAAAATGTATGGCGTGCGGCCCTGGCAGGCTTGAGGCTGATTTGCTCGACAAGCCCCTCTACCAAACACTTAGAATGCTAGCTGAGAGGTGGATCTCAAAAAGATTGAGTCAACAGCAGCACAAACTGTCAGGTCAACGGATGCCAAGTAGCTCACAATAACGTGTAAGCATTTTAACCATCTAAAATCATGTGAAAGAGTAGAAGACACAAGGAAAGAGATAGAGCAATGCTTGGAAGTTCCATTCTTGAACTTCTTTTAAAGGGTACAAAGTTTACATCAGCAAATGTACATGGTGAAAGAAGGAAAATAAAATACATGGAATGATAACTCTGTGACGATCACCTAGAAACTGGTTCTGAAAAAATACACTTAGGGAAGACAGTCACGGTTGAAGCACCAAGTAGCCGTCCTCTACCTACCCATCAAAGAATCCAGACCAGAGACTAAGTGCAGAAAAAGGTGAATGGGAAGCAATTTCCTAACGAGAAGGGAGGTGAGATGCCACCACCCTCGCGTGGGAAGCCTGTGGAGATCCTCAGCTAAGACCGACCGTAGCCCTTGGGCAGTTGTCCAAGCCAACATTGCATCGATGGTCCTGCCCCAACGAAACTGTAGAAGTACCACCTCCAACAAACTACAAAAGCGACCCTCTGACAAATGAAACTGAAGACCGAGAGCTCCCTATGATCCAAGACAACGGAAGCGATGCACTCGCACTTAGAAGTTTCTCTAGGGGCTGCACCACCAATGTGACATCCAACGTCCTCATTACCTTCATTAGATATTATTATCATTATTTAATGTGTATTTATACATTATCCTACTTATGTCATCCACAGGATTTGTAATGTCCCAATTTTCAAACATTGTAATTAAGGTAGTATAATCAAATTTTGGCTTAATTAATTTACGTAGAGATATTAAGTTATGAGAAATTATCATAATGGCCAAGAAATTATCTAAGGAAAAGAATAGTGGACTGGCAGAAAATATTGACCAAAATTAACAAAGTTGACTTGCCAAAATCATCGATCGGATAGGCATCATTGACCAGTTGAATCAAAATATTGACCAGCCAGGAATTGTTGACTGGCTGAAGTGTAGACTAACAAATGTTAAAGGTAAAAGTTATCGGTCAATACGTTGACTGGCTAATTTTACCCGGTATGCCTTGAAGTTAAAATGACTGGTATGCTTGTGATTAAAATAACTGGTATAGATTGAAAGGGATGAAATGGCTAGTTTGCACAGTTACCGGTATGGCAAAAAGTGACGGGTACGCATGAAATTACCGATTTGCATAAAATAACCGGAATGCATAGAATTGCCCCATATGGCAAAATGACCTGTTTGCATAAAATTACCAGTATTGTTTTGCAACAAAAATGACTGGTATGCGTCTTTGAGGTAAAATACCCGACTGTCAAAGTATCCGGTTAACGCGTTTACCGAACAAGATGACAAAAAGGTCAGTTTGTACTAATGGATGGAATGGATGAAAACGACCGGTATGGTTGTGAGGAAAAATGCCGGTATGCATACGACCAGTAAGCTTGTGAGGGAAAATACCGGTATGACTTTTGAGGAGAAAATAACCAGTCAGCCAACATACCCGTAGTGGTGCATTTTTTCAGGAATGGCCAAAATGCCCGGAATGGGTATTTTGGGCAAAATGGTTCATTGAGCGATTTGGTGCAAAATGCCAGGATGATGCACTTTTCCGGTCTAGACTATTTTGTCGGAATGAAGCAAAATGCCAAAATGGTGCAATGGATGGAAAAATGCATTTCGGGTGATATTATGTATTTTGCCAGAAAAAAGCAAAGTGATGAAATGGAGCCAAAATGACCGGTATGCCCTGTAGCAAATAATGACCGGTATGCTTTGTAGCCAAAAATGAATGGTATGACAAAATGAGATGAAATACCGGTTTGCACCAATTTACCGGTATGGATGAATAATAACGGTATGCCTTTAAAGAAAATGACCGATTGCAAATGCTGGTATGCATTTTGAGAAACAATGTCTGGTAAGGGGGAAATGATCCGGTCAATTGAAGGTTGACCGGCTAAGAGAGGCTAACGTATGATGAAAACATAATCCGACAACTAAGATTGGAGAATGGATTTCTGCTTGAGACAATTGAGTAAGTACCCAGACAAGATATTCCATAGACAGTCTTCAAAGACGGTTTTCGGATGCCATTTTTCGGAGATGAAATTTCAAAGAGGATTTCTAAAGAGGAAGTTGGAATAAATATTATCCGGAATAAAAGAATTTACCAGACCAAGAAAGTTGATCAGATTAAGCTTTAATTGTAGGCTAGAGTGCTCAATTCAGAGTAGGTGAATTGCTCCCACGTGCTCGAAAGATCTAGAATTCTCTAGAGGAAGAAATAGTAGTAAAATACCAGTAGTAGGTAACTCACTCCCACCTACTCTTACCAGTGGTCTATAAATATCAAATGTTGGGGTAAAGGATGGGAGTTTGAAGAGAACTTAAGAAGAAAAGGCATGTAAGAGACAAAAGAAGGAACGAAAGAATTTCAGGCCAAACTTGGATAAGGGAATTCACAAAGCAGGCAAGTGTAACCAGCGTTTTTACTAATTTCATGTTTTAGATCTGTTAAGTATTATCGTTATCATGCTCTCCTGGTTAAGTTTCTACTTAAGAATGTCAGGATAATTACTTTTTGTATGATGTTAATGAATATGAATGCATCATTGAAGAATTTTGGTTATTTGCTCATTTATGTGAAGTCTGGTTGTTTGCATATCTACATGAAATTTTGATATTTGCATATCTAATGAAATCTAGTCATGAGCATGTTTAAAATAAGTCTGGCTATTGGCATGTAAAAGATGTATTGTTATTTGCATTATTGAGTAACTTCGGTTATTTGAACTTCGGATATTATGAACCTTATGGATTTTGAAAATGGATTATATTGGTCAAGAGTTACGAACCTTAAATATAGTAGTTATATTGGTCAAAAGTTACGGATCTTAAGTATAACCATTTATTGGATTTGATGGTCAAGAGGATCAAGAGCTACAGACCTAAAATATAGCCGTTATTTGAGATATATTGGTCAAGAGTTATAGACCTTAAATGTAGTCGTTTGTGGGTCAAGAGTTACGGACATTAAATGTAGCCAATTTTTTACAAAAAACTGGTTTGGAAATAAAAACATGCTTTGGAAACCAATTTGCATGAAATGACTTCGATTCATGTTTTTATGAATTTGACTCTGGCCACGTTTCATGATCTGTATGTATAAATGCCCTTACTATATTTTGTCTGTCTCTACACTAATTATGATTATGCATGACTGTTTCTTATAGGTACCTTGCTGGGCTTTCAAATCACTCCCATTCTGTTTTCTTTTAGACGATGATGAGTTTATACCGGATGAGAAGGAATGAATCCTGATGGACTAGCTAGGCAGAAGACTGATCGGGAATTAAAAAGCAGTACATGAGTGATATTAATGTAAATCTCTTTTAGTTCTTTTGGAAAATTTTGTAAAGTAATTCTGTTATATTAATTAATGGGTAAATTATATGCTTCCGCTAAATTTTATTTGGAAGGATTTTTGAATTCCTAATGGCATCTCAATTCGTTTCTGGACTCACGTGTTTGGCCAACC
>JAODPA010067235.1:0-10639 GCA_025585075.1 Nepenthes mirabilis
AAAAAAAAAAAAAACCATCCTGGAGAGAGGATACCAAAAGAGAATTTGAGAAATTCTCAAAAGGTTATGAAATGTAAATCCCATAAGAGAGGTTGCTCTATTATGAGATAATTTTGAAAATTTAAAAAATCATTTGGTGAACTTAATTTAGGCAAAAATATCACCTCACAATTTCAGGTCACAATTGGTACGACAATAGATACAATGGCGGCCGCAAGGCCAGGCATAATTCACAGAGGGGGTTCATTACATTGGTGTTTTCCTCAAGCTTCTTCAAATGTGTTACTTCCTCAATATGTTGTCTATGAATTTATCACAATGCAAATTGCATATGACATGTTCAACAAGAGAAGGGAAGGTAAAAAATGTCAATCTTTTGGCACCCAGATTTTGACAGAAAAAAATATAAATAATAAAGGGGGGCAGAGAGAGAGAGTGTGTGCAGGCGTGCACGTGTGCGTTTACTTTAGACCTCAAAGGATGTAGCGTGAGGCAGCATGCTTACGCATGACGGACAACTCATGGTTTTGTTTGACAAAGGCTTATTCCGGTAACAATGGCCACCACTGCAACCACCCCATAAAAAAATAAAAGATAACAAAAGATGGTTTGAGAGTATGTAGCAATAAGATCGCATGCATCTCCCATAAAGACCACACATCCTGCATTGATTTCCAACACTTCTGTTTTCCATCCTTCATTAAAAACTAACACCTACCGAGCAAGTTTGTCTAGTACAGCTTGAACTGCAACCTCATCAACATTCAAACTCTACAAAATTACCCGAATATTAGAGGCACAACAATCTACAGTATGAGTAATCAATATATTCAACCATTGTGGTTACCCTGACCAAAATGGTGATTAGAAATATCAAAATCTAAACGTTTATATTTTCATTCTATTCCTCGGTTTCAAACTCCATTTTGCACTTGCACAATAAATGATTGTCTCATTTACAACAAAGCAATCTGCAAACCTTGAACAGAAACCAATTATACCTAGTTACCGGACATTCCAAAGTCAACAAATACTTCAATGCGGTCATATTCAAGCAAGGCCAAGAGGCAGAAATATAGACAATACACTCCACATCAGGTCAACCACTTTGAGAGAGGTGAGATCTTAGCAGTCTACTTAATAATGTTACCTGTTACATGACACCTCAAGCTGAAGTGAATCAGGACAGCCCCAGGAAGAGGGCATTGCATAAGTGGAATAGAATTGCAGGCATCTTCTTCACTGGCTAAGCAAGCAAATCTTTCCCTTCAATTCTCCTAAGCAAGCAAATCTTTCCCTACAATTCTCCCGAACTCTGTCCTCTTCTATAGTCAATTTCAGCATCAGAGCAGGACAAACCCATTTGATGCTTTCTTCTTGTTCTGGATGCCCCCATCTTGGAAAATTTAACATCACCGTCTGGCAGAATATTGTCGTGAAGTGTAATTTGGGCAGAAACATCCCCAGGTTGCCAAAGTAATTTTTGATCTGCATCATTCATTTCAGTCGTATTATTATCTGCAAGACATACTTCTAGTGTTTCATAGTCCTATCTCCTCCAGTTGCTGCCGCCACCTTGGTGTGGCAGGTAGGGAGGAATGGCCTCTTCTTATCCAGGGTGAGTACATTAATCAGTACTCAGGGTGGCTCTATGAAGGTAAAAAATGACTCAAAAAAGTGGAAATGCATGTTAATCCAAGTATATTTTAGATGCATAGTGTGTCAGGAGGGACTGGGCTTTGGCATGTGAGCACGGGAAACATCTTGCTCCCCAAATTTAACCAATTGGAAAAAGACGGGAGGATAAAGAGCCAGGATATGCATTGACAAACAGATTTTCTGTTTTCCATATCAGCTATATATAAAGAATCTTTGATACCTTATCCTTGAACAAGTTCTAGTGTTCTGGGCAAGATTAGGAACGCTAATATGAACACATGGTTCTGTTAAATGATCTATAGAATCTGACTTCTGACGTGAAGGCAGGGGCCAAAAAAAGCTCTGTCCAAATCTAGTCACCTACCTGGCATTGATACTGAAGGCCACGTAGTTGAGTTTTCCACAAACTTGCAGACCTCTATGCATTGCTTTCCATTTGATTTCATTTCAAATTAAATAACTATACTACTTAAAAACAAAAAAATCTCATTTCAAATTTTGTGTGATTCACACATTGTTAGTAATAAGAGAATATTTTAGATGGCAGTGTTCCAACCATCTGCACATGAAACACAACTTTCAAAGGCACCCAGTCTGCTGCAGTTACTGGCAATATTCCCTCAAGTAAGATAAGCTAGAGCATTCTATTTAGCTCGATCTGTTGGTAAGTTATGGCATGGTAATAACAAATCTCTAGAAGTGGTCTAGCTCAAGAGGTATTTGCAACGGAAAAAAAAAAAGGGGTGTCAACTAGGCCTTTGATGTGAATGATCTAGTCCATGAAAGTGCGTAGTATGTTGGACCAAGGCATAGGAACTCACCTTCATTTTCATTGCACAGAACCATCATTTCATAATGCATCCCCTTGTTAGTAGTATCTGATTTTGTGCTCTTGTCATTAAGCGAGTTGGGCTCTCGTCCGCTAGCTTTCTGTGCCCCGTGTCCCCAGTCAGGTAATGTGCTTTCTACCATCTGCGGCTTGTTCATAATCTGAGGCATGATTGTGAAAGACTCATCCATGACATCTGATATTTCCACATATTGAGGGTTAGTGATCATTTCATCTGCACTAAATCCAAAGGATGCTCTATAAGCTTCTATTTCTTCCACTTCCTGCTTGCAGGTCTTATTTTGCCTGCTCTGGTGCACGTTGCCCCCATTAGCACAAACATCTGACTCTCTTGAAATGCTCAGCCTCCCGCCAGAATGAGGAAACGGCTGGTCCAGATAGAATTGAGCAAATGTGGCAGGGCAGAAGAAATTTGAATCTTCAGACATGGAGACACTATCTGTGAGCCGCCCTGACCCAGTCGCTGGATATTTTGCAGTTTGGGAATTCACAGGAGGATCCCACTGCAAAGGTAACTCCCTTGAAACAGGGGATATAAGTCTACTCGCTGGGCTTCCAGGTGATGGGGGATAACATCCCCGAAAATCATTTGAAGGGGTGTAATTTGTCTTCTCAGCACATCTTAGACCTAAAGAAGATGATAGGAATTGAGCAAAAGGCACATCTGGAGAAGATGGTGTTGTTAGGTGAGCCAACTCTGGTGGGGGAGTCAAGGGAGCAGTAGATGGCTCAGTAGTGAAGGTTGAAAAAACAGGAGGAGAAACCAATTGTGTCTCGTGGGCATAAGGGCCAGTTGCAAACATAGTGGATGAGGGACCCCCGGGAGAATTTGCAGATAATGACAAGAAACAGCTAGGTGATTGAGCTGTCGAAGGGAGTGCAGAATTTGTGAATGATGCAGGGGAAGAAGGAGGGGCCAGAAGTGACGGAGCTACGGTTGTAACTTGATTGGTCAACCCCACAGCCTGTGGCCGGTTAGAGGGATTCGCTGATGCATTGCTGTCTGGAGTCCGGGATGCAGGTACTATACGCTTCCCACCGTTGTGTATACCAAAACAAGAGAGTCTACCCCAACATCCTTCCCATTTCTTCCGCTGTCCATAGGGCAAAGTATATTAAAATCAAATTCGACAATAATAAACAGGAAATGTAAGCTTCACTTCTTCACTACTACATACTCTTGGAAAAGTAACCGAACATACTCCAAGGAATTCAAAAAAATTGGCAATACTAGAATAATTAAAACTAACAACATATTCCAACATCAAAATTACCATTGAACACAAATTTAAAATGCGATATCCTATCATAATACAAACTAATATGAAAGTAAGAAGTGTAAAACAATTAGCTCATAATGACTGCCATTGCATAACCATTCATCAACAGATGTCGCTGTCGATATTGGATAAAAGTGCAAACCTTTAACTGCAGAAAGTAGGAATAAGGGCACAAGAGATAATATTCTTTACGTTATGTAGAGATCCAGAAAAATGTAGCATGATGCTTACTAACTGGTTAATGAATAGTTACACAAAAGATAAGGAATGTAAAAATACAAAACCAACTCTCTCTCTCTCTCACACACACACACACAATACCTGTTTGCCTTTTTCCAACTTACTCTCAAAGAACACTGCTTATGCAATTCTTCACTTCATCCAAGTATGAATTTGGATTGATTCTTAGCCTTGTTTTGAATAAATAATAATATTGAAATACATAAGCAATGTGTACAACAGCTAAATAAAATTCATTCAGATCCCAGGTGGTGAATCCAGAGGTACTAAATATCCTCAGGAAGTCAGACTATATACTTGGTAAAGAGGACTTTTTTGAATTCAGAAGTTCTTGGGTTGCTCTTTGCATGCAAACTGACTACAGCTAATGGCGCCATTTTCCATATTTTCACTTTTTATCTTTTGTCAGCCTAGTTCATCATAGCAGGATCTCCCCTGTCAAACCAAAGTAGGCACCAAAAGTTTCATTACAAGATGCAATTTGATTATGTATAATGAGTGCACTCAAAAGGCGTCGATCAGAAAAACAATGAAAATGTTTAGTTGGTGGATATACTATGCAAATGGTAACCATAACCACCAAGCAAGATATAATCAATCTTTTTTATAAGTAAATATATTATAAACATTTTCCTTCTTGTGAAGTTGAAAAAGCTTTGTCCCCAATATCCAAGTATATTTTGAAGGTTGGGGTGACCTAAAAGAGCATTGAAGGGTCTTTTTCAAGTACAACTATGATTACAATTTGTTAAAGATCTTATTTTTATCTTTTTAAAAAAATCAGATCAAATAAGTTGAAATTAAAGATAAATAATTTTCTAGTAAAAAATTAGATAATTTAAATGAGGAATGTAGGATTCAATCAATTTTAAATTTACAAGTGTGGGATTCAATCAATTATAAATTTACAAGGGAAGAATGTAGAAAATGGGCACTTAAAATAATATTATACAATCAGCAAGTACAGGAAACCCTTTTGCACAAGAAATTCAGAACACAAATTGAGTGAAACTTAAAGGATAAGGAGAAGCTTAACTGGATGAGAAGGTACTTTGTGGCCAGATTTTATGTACATCAATGCATTTTGACAAGCAAAGAGTAGGACTCGTATGACCTTTTCAGTTGATAGGGGTCCAGCTTTAGAGGCCCAACCGTGAAAGGATTTACCTCATGATGTAGTATTAATCGCATCCCCTTTAGAGATGGTTTTTCAGAAAAGGTACCCGGCCTTTAGGCACATTGGTCTGCCTCTCACTGGATTCAAAATGAGTTGTAGGGACTAGGTATCTGATTGACAAGGCAATCGCTAATGTCATAAGTTGAATTTCAAGATTCTTGTCATACGCAGGCTGGAAGCATTCCATCATTTCTGTGCTATTTGGCCATCAAACCTTAATTAGAGTGTCTTTAGGCTGGGTACTGAAATGAACAATAGCTAAGCTCTTGTAGCATGGCTGTCAGTGTTCAAGCAGAACAAGTATGGGAGTTTGAGCATTGAAAACATTTGATATAGAATAAAAATGCTGACTCTATGCAGGTAAGGCAGATACCTGGAGTTTATTTTAAACAGCAAACCGCATCGCTCATGTTACTTTTGAGGCTCTGGTACCTGTTAGTCAAACAACTAACAACAAATTGATTGCTTTCAAGTGTCTAGCTCACCATGAAACTGACGCTCATCCCATCAATAGATTCTCATACTTCACTTGAAGCTTGCACACATAAGGTGATTATGAAGAACCTTATCGCATGAAGCATGCTTGCTCAAATCCTTCACTGGGAGTTCACTAGCCCACCAGTGTAAGCCACTCATGTCCATGATGCACTGTCCCTAACATCGGCCGACCAAAACTTTATGTACAATAATGGTCCCGACACTTGCAAAGGAAGCAAACTATGGAACATATTTTAGTCACCCGAGCACAGCATGCATCCACCCTTGTCTGCCAACAAGTAGCATACTTGGTAATAATGACTTAATCTCATGTAGCAGGGTGCGGCCACGTTCCTTGCTTCTAGTGTCTACTTAGCTCAAGGGTCCCAACCTGTCTCTCACTCATGAAGGCCATCTCCTCAAATATGACATATGAAATCCCATCCCAAATGCAATCCAAGGTCTCAACCTACGCCTCAAATACTATCCGCACTATTGAGTCCTTCACTCTTCGTTGGATAGTGTCCACTCGACACCCAACCTCATGGAGACTTTAGGTCCTCCCTATGACATCTTCAGACCATGTTCTCCATCACAGGGTAGATCACTTGGGTATGTGTATTGTCTCGTTGCACTACAACACCCCTGGAGGGATGGAAAGCTAAACACCAACTTCACCCTTATAAAGAAGGGTAGGTATTTATGGGATTTCAAAAGTATAAGTTGGAAAGCCCTAACTTTCACAATAAAGTAACTAATCTTTATATAATTCAAATTCAAACTAAATTAACCTTAATTCAACAAAGGATGCTAGGAAAAGTATACAAAAATTATCCTAGCACAGTGGAAATTCTGACATTGAACTCCCAAGAAGTATGCTTACATGCCAAACAAACTGCAGCGGTAATCAAAGTGGTGAGGTTTGAGCCACCTAAGTGGTTTTGTCCTTAGAAAGGATTAGTTCCATAAAAGTTGACATGAATTTCAGAAAAGGAAGTGCAAGTCATGCCACAGAAAGGCAATCAACAGACACAATTGCGAAAAAGGTGCAAGGAAAAGTGTGTCTAATAGAGGTAATAAATGGGTTGGGCTGTCCGTTGTATAGCCAGACCAGGCCGGTTATGGGCTGTGCCAAGCACGACCTATAATGAACATTATTAGGTTGTTTATAGCACAGCCCAACATTTTAGACCGTACCAGGCCACTTAATAGATGGCCCGCTAGCCATGCCAGGACGGTTCATCACCTTTTTTTAAGTCTCCCCAACAGTGACGGGGGAGAGGAGTCGTTGGGGAGGGGCCGCCGCTTTTTTTTTTAATCAATATTTAAATATTAAAAAAATTCTATAAATAATACCCCCTCCCCGGCATAACACACAAACACTTTCTTTCACTCTATACTCTCTCTCTACTCTCTCTACTTTCTACTCTCAACTCAATAAGAATATGATCTCTTCTGAAGCAAAGCATTTCTACAAATAATAAATAAGATATTTATACTATATTAAAAAGTCTATTTTTTTTGACATGGTTGGTTTGGGAATAGCCAATTTAAAAATTGATAATCCAAAACTAAACCAAAACCTAAAAAAAATTATTTGAACCCGAAACTGAACCGTTTGGTTCGGTTAACCTAATTTATGTTTGAATTTAACAGTTTCGATTCGGATTATCGAGTCAAGTTTTTTGAACACCCCTATGTTAACAACTTTCTTCATAGGAAACACCGGCTTCCCCGCAATTATTTATTTCAATATTTCCACCTTTTCTGCACTATTACCTATTTCCATATATCCTAGTCACTTACTAACTTGAGTGTCAAAGTGAATACCCAAGGGAAATCCCTGAGGGTCCTTCTAACCTCTTGGTCCTCTTTGTGCAGCGCAGGTTTTAGGTTCCAAGATCTAGAGTTTGCTCATAGACAAGCTATTGGCTTGGCAGATCAAATCTGGATCTTGAGACACATCAAAAACTAATGGTTCAAATGTCTCAGATTGCGGAGGCATTATCTCATATGTTCAAAGTCATGTTGAGGATGAGAGAAGAATGACAAGTCACATTCTAGGGGTGTGTTGAAGCCACAGAACAAATCAAACCAAACTACAATTCAGGATGCAATATGCTTCAAGCAATAAGACAGTCAAGAAACCCAATCAACTGAAAATTGTGTTTCATAATTTAGGTAATCCATACCAGGGTGTGTATGTGTACACACATACATAATTTTATTTATGTATACACAAATAAATAATGTGTATACACAAATGTGTGTGTGTGTGTGTGTGTGTATACACAAATGCATCTAACCTTCCTGGAGCCTATAATGCAGAATCCTTGTACTCTAGGCTGATCATTTATGTATGAGATACATAATTTTATTTTTTGCAGTCACAAGGTAGTTTGAAAGCTATTGTGGATCGATACTATCCTTGGGTGGTGTTAAATAACATTTGGTATTACAAATACCATTAAAATGTAAAATGAAATATAATATAAAATTTTTTTTCTGCTTCGATTATAAAAATATTTCTAAATTACTTAAAAGACAACATTTTCTTTTTCATTTTGCTGATAGAAACAAAAGTCAAAACTTAACCCACACAATGTGACAGCACATCATTCCTCATCCATAGATATATGGAAATACCCCTCCTAATTATCCCAATTTTTATTCTCCCTCCACCTCTCTTCCCTTTTTTCAACTCTCCCTAATTACCCCCCTTTCTTTCTCTCCTTCATTTTTTATTTTGGAGGTTTCATTCTTTAGCCCTAGCCCTTGTCAATTGTCATTTCTCAGTCTCCCATTTTCATGTGATCGATACTAGAACCATGGTGAACAATGGATGAAGATTCCTCATTTAATCTCTTAAATTTCATTCTCAAGGTCAATCTTTTTCTCAAATTCAAGTTTCCTGCATTGAAATTTTTAATATCTTGGCTAAGGTACTGGATTTTTTGAATGTTTTATGGCCAAATTGTCATAATCACCTTCGTTGGAATGCTTGGTTGATAGACTTAAGCTAGGAATTAGGTATTTTTATCAATAATTGTATCTAATAGTGGGAGCAAAGGAGCTTGGAAAAAAAAAAAGTGAAGAATGTGCAAATTTAAAAGTCCAAAAGTAATCTTGCTTTACCTTGAGAAATGCCCCTTAAATCTAAAAACAGTTTAACATGGAACAAGCTCTGGACATGCACACCAAAGTCAAGAGCATTGAATTTGTAGTGCATAAAATAGGGGGAAAAAAAGGATTTCACATGGCCTATCATAAAAGACTGTGAATATAAAGGATTATCTGATAGCAAAACTGTCAGATTTAAAATCTTGGAGTGACAGGATGAGGTTCACCTAAGAAATTTTGGAGTAACAGAAAAAAATGATTTAAAATTACTCACATTTTTAGAAAATACTATACTAAATCAACTGGAATGATCAAAATGAATTCATATAACTAGCCTCACTTAGTGATAAATAACACTTCGTTGTCGTTATATCTGATAACAAAGCTACATAACATGTCTATGCATGTGAAAATAACATGTCTGGGTATGTGTACATCAGATACACACTTGCACAATATATGTTCATTTATATCCAGGATCCAATTGTTTGCAAGGCATGTATTGTGGAAATTATAGGTCCAAAGTCAGATCATGAGGAAGAGTGCTCCACACACACTTATCTTGAAGCCCTAATTGAGCTTCAACCTCATGATGGAAATAACCGACTATTCAATTCAAAAAGAGGATACTATAACGATCCAACTTTCCCATTATCATATAACACTGCCTGGACTCCAGAAATTCCTTCAATTCAAAGACTCGCCCATGTTTGTCAACCAGCAAAACAAATTAACACCCAAGCTGGGTAGCGTAATTGTATTCTGTATAAACTCAACTGGTTCTGCTGGCACAAAATGGGAATAACCCACATCGAACTTCTCTTTTCGGACCTTGTCTGCTCCTCCAAATGCAAGGTGAAAGAGGTCCGTATTTACAGAGCTAATACAAAATCTTAGAGAAGATAGAAAGGAATGAGCCTTACGAGAAGAAACCCCAACAACCCCCCACTCGTCCCCCAATACTATGACGGAAAATAAAAAGGATAGATTACATTCCTTGCAAAGAGAATGTAAAGCTACTGATAGGTACGCTTAAGCATGCTGTACAGAAGATCTAACTGGATCAACAAGTTAATCTCTACAAAGACTACAAATTTAAATATTTGCATCTGAATTGGAATTTGGTCTAAAAATATTTAAAGACTAGCACGAATTCACCTAAATTACGCCCAAAGATAGCATACAAGCAGTAAATAAGCGTAAATGAAAAAATAAACAAACAAACAAGCACACAGGAAAAAGATAAGGGTCTGGTAACACTGGCCAGATCTGACCAAAAGCAATTAGCGACCAAATCCCCCCAAAAGACAAACACTCAGATCTATACGGAGAATTCAACTAAACGAATGCTTCAAAAAGAAAAGAATCTTGGAGGTAGACGGAGTACTTAAGGATTAAGAGATACCCGTTCCTGCTGCGGAAATCTATTCTGCTCGGACCCCATCATTCACAACCCTTAAAGCAGGAAAAACGAGAAAGTATGAAGCACTGTCCAATTCTTGAGCAGCCGGACCGGTGCTTTAGATCCAACATGCAGTCAAGGTTCAGACTCAACCTCACTGGTTCATTCTCATCGAGGAGCTGACAATTTGGTGAAAAGCGAAGGACGCAATGTGTCCTCAGAACGCCAAAGATAGAGATCTGTATTGACAATACGGAAATTCAGCTTTTTTTGTTTTCCAGAATTCTGAAGGGAAAAATAAGCTTACCAGACAGAAAAATAACTCATAAATCGCAAGTGAACAAAAGGAACTAATTAATTAATCAAAAAAGGAACACAATTTTGAATATATATATATATATATAATAGAATGCGTGGGGTCTAGACCACAGCAT
>JAODPA010067236.1:0-33527 GCA_025585075.1 Nepenthes mirabilis
TTAAAATTTGTCCAATATAATCCAGCTTGAACTGAACCAAAACAGTCATTTTCACATATACTTGTCCAACCCAAAATATCATCAGGCCTAATTTTTCAATCGTATACATCTATAATATTAATATATTTTGATCAAATTTTAGATTGGATAGATCCCACCGGTTTAAAATTGGAGAAAATGCTAAAAAGGGGGTCTAAGAAAGGAAAATTAGTGAAAGTGAAGGTGCAAAATGACAGCTCCCAAAGCTATCCATTAGTTAGGCCCCAAAATGAACTTACTGAGGGTCAGAGTAACACCTGAATTTAGAATTTGTTATTGACAGATCAGGCTACCCTGTTTTACAAGCTCCCTGCAATTTTATCACAATAATCATGTTGTGGGAGGTGTTCTAACTTGCAGTTTGGGCAGACATAATAAAAAAAAAAAACCAAAGCCAGCAAATGGGATAAGGAAAGAACCAAAAAAAAAATGCAAATTTTATTCACCTGTCCAGAAAAACTATATGACACCGACTTTTAACACGGATGGTGTAAACGGGATTTGTCTTCTGGCTAAAGTCTTCGGAGATGTGCTTACCCGTAAGTGACCGCCGAGCATTTGTGTTGACCAACACTTTATCAATATACAATCAGTTCTTTTTGTGTAAGTTTACTGGCTCACCTGATTTATATGAAATTGAAAAAATGAGTCAATAGATGATCGCCTATGACAGATGACGTTAACGAGAAATTATGAGGACTGCAGCTAATAGAACCGGTCAGATCCCTGAATTTTAAGGCATCGGCAATCTGATGTTCCAAATAAATGCCTTTGCTAGATCGCTGGAAAGGAAAAGAAGAAACAAATGGGAAACAGACAGCCCAGAAAAACAAATTTCTACCTTTGGAAAGAAAAATAGAGGGAAGAGTGCATAGCTGACTGACTATCTCTGCCTATTTAGCTGTGCTTTCAACAGCATAAGTTCATGTCTCATCCTTTCAAGCTGAGCCTCAACTACAAGCATCTCATCCTTGAGCAGGTGAGTTCGCTTCTCCAACCATGCGATGGATTCAGCGGCTCTTTGACTGCCTCCAAGCCCCGTAACAGTTACATGATCTGCTTGAGGAAGTACATGTATCTGTTGGGGCCTACTTAGTAGCACAACAATGCTAAGCTGCAGGAAAAGAAAATTAAAAAGAAATTTTTTTTTACATTTTCTGTGACAACGTTGTTCGAAACAGAATAATGAGTTATGCTAGAGATTTGATTAGAGGATTTATTTGACTGGATATAACAAACAGCATTGAGACTTGGTTCAGCGAAAGCAATCACCATGCTGTTTTCTGGGGTAAGAATGGGTGTTATCTTACTGTCCTCATCACCCGCAACACTGGAATCCTTGTGCACAACATTCGAGCACACACAAAACTTGGTTTTTCATTTAACCCAGATGCAAGGACTTGGTCCTGCAACAATTTGGTCTGGACAAAATGGATAGATTTGTTTCTATTTTTGCCTTATTTTGTATTGTTTTGGCTGTGTTTTTGGGATTATCAATTTTTTTTTTATTGAGGATGTATGTTGTACAATCATTTTATAACAACCTATAAAGGAACCAAAAGAGAAGGATCATATGTGAACAATTTGTGACATGTTGCTCCTAGAAATAGATCTTGTACTTTTCATACTTATAGGTTTTGCTTCAGGCCTCTAAAACGGCAACATGTTGGATTTATGGTAAGAGAAATTAGAAATCCTTTTTTCGCTTTATTGAGTCTTCTTTCACCCCTAACAATAATTGCAAAGAGGAAAGTTTTCGGACTTTCAGCTTGTCAAGCCTCATCTTCTATTTCTAAAAGAATACACATGGTATTGCAGCAGAGAGAGAGAGAGAGAGAGAGAGAGAGCTTTTTTGCTAGATTGGGCTCTAAAAGTTGGGATCAATAACCTATTATGTGACACTGGTAAAGTCTGATGATGCACAAATGTACATGACAAACACAACAAGATAGTTTGATAGGCATACCTGCATAAACAGAAGGATAATTGCAAATACAACAACTAAGAGCACTTGAATGTCTCGTTGACTCCTCAAAAATGAGCTGAATTTCACCATCAAAGCTCTAGATACAGATGCAACTTTACAAGTATAGAACAAAATCTTTTGCAAGGAATTTCCAATTTGTTGAGAATAATCCATAAAGTCAGGTATTTTATCCAACACCCTTGCAGGCTCATTATTTTGAAGCCAGTTTCGTGAAGGTTCTTCAATTCTTTGAGGATTGACCAGACAAGTTTGCCCATTCTGAGGTATGTTAGTAGCAGCACTTTCTGAATCACATGTGATAAGAGTAATTTTCGTTAATCATATATGTGCAGAGAGGCGAGATTAATCAGCTTAATAAAACAGTAGAGTGCAGATTATGAGCTAAAGAAATCTCAACTAGTTGCCTTTCAAAATTCTACCTTCTATTTTTTCAATGTTTTTCTGCTTCAACACATCATGGGCCTGAAAGAAGGGTAAATTATGGATTATTAAATGACTATGGAACTTTGACACAGACATAAATTGATGTGGATGATTAGGAGAGAAGAAGTACAAGATCAATCCAAGTAGCATAAGCTTCACGACACTCTTCGATTGTTGATTGCTCAATCTTACCTATGATACCAGTAGAAGACAGCAACTAACATCAAACAAACATGCATAAAATTTTCTTGTAGCATATATAGAAGTACTTCAACTTTCAAGAAACAGTAACCTCCACGTTAGGATAGGAATACTGATTTTTAGGCAAGTGAACAGGAGAAAGGATCCGCTGTCATTAATTTAAACAAAAATTTCTCTTGTAGTTTACTTTAAAGGTGAAAGGAAAAACAATAGTATGCGATAAAATGATGAGACACAAAAAGGCATTATCATGACACTTCGAATTGACAATCTATAAGAATTGAATTGACTACACGAAGCTTATACCCATACCAATATTACAAAAATAATCAGAACCCCAAGCCACTAGCTTGAAAAGCATGAAAGCAAACTAACAGCAAAAGTTTTGAAGAGTATTTGAAACAAAACGGGTTTGAAGGGGGAGTTTTCAGAGCTCACCTTTCCACATGGTTTTCTTAGAAAATGCCACATTCACATATATACGCAAAATGCAAGATTCTCTAGATTGACCACTTTCTCTCTTCACATCCCAAAGTCCCTGAGATGACGTTGAAAGGACAGAGGAAAGGCAGAAATGTAAAAGCAACAAATAGAACAAATAGTCAAAAAGATGAGATGTTCATACAGAGAAAACCTTCAAGATGTAATTCTTTTTCTAGGATGGCAACAGGTTAGAAAAATGGAGTCCATCCATTGTTCATTTCACAGCTCTATCAGTAAGCATGGAGTACATAATTCCTAGAGGACCATAGCTTATGCAGATAAATACATTGCTTTGCGTTCTGCAGTGGACTGACTAGTTATATGGATTAAGCTTCTGCAGGCAATCACTTCAATATTGATTCACTTAGCATTCCTCCTCATTTGCAAGCTGCAACAGCAATTTCTTATTTCTCCCTCACTTCCTTCTAGATGGATGATCTTGCAAAGCTCTAATGAAAATTTCCTAGCAAGTTTTTTCATTAGACAGGACAACTTACTAGAACAACATTTCATTATTGTCCAAACAGCAAAAAAAACTCTTCATGAGGACTGGTGGCAACAAATTGGGTCAAGATTCATTCATCACAAGAAGTTGGATTGGTATTATCATTACGGACTTAGGCAAGATAGAGACAATTTAGATGAGAGAAGGAATTTTCTGAGAAATAAGCTAACGTATATGTCCATGTTATTTTAAAGTGTTGAAGTTGAGACACTGATCGCTCATCCATCAGCACTCAGCAGCATCTTACTATTTGTATTAGAATGTGATGAGATCAAAGCATTATGGATGGGAACAATATTAGACAAACATTGACCAATACATGTCCTTGGCAGAGCAGTAAGGTTGGATGGTTCAATGTGCTTAGACATCACTAGTTCATACTGTGAAGCTGAAAACAAGATCTCTACGGCATGAATGTAAGTTTTATATGTCTAACCATCTCAGATCCTACAATGGAGCCTTGTATAATAGGTTACCCTTTTATTAATGAACTAAAATCATATTTCAACAAAGCTTTTTAATAATATATCATATAAATCATTCAGCACATGACCACTAAACAGGATCAGCACGGATAAAAAAGTGCTTTACCTCGACCTGAAAATAATCAGCATATGGTACATCTTTTACTTCCTGCAGCGTCTTGATAACCAAATGACTGATAAGAATAGCGTATAAGAAATGTCAAATAATTGCATACTTCATAAAAAAAACTAAGAGGCTGAAAGACAATTAATTAAGGGGAACACTACCAGCACAAATTTAGTAAATCCACAAAATGATCCCAAGTCCCAAATAATCTTGGATGAGACAAACGTTCAAGTAAATTATGCTCTCATGAGAGATAAAAAGTTACACAAGAACTGAAAAGAACACAAATTCTATTCTGCAGGGCTTCAACTTGTATAAATAGGTAGTAGGATACAAGAGTTTCACATAGTGACATACTTCTAGAAATTCTCAAATTACAAGGCACAGAGACTTTAAGATTACAATGTTATCTTCGGTACTACACACATAATGGTCATCCAAAACATTCTCATTTATAGCTACGCAAGATGAATTTTTCACCAATGTTCAAGCAAATACTTAGTATGAATAAATTAATAGCATATCTTTGACAAGAAATTTTTCAGAAGATAATAAGACCAATCATTAGTATCATCCCTAGCAGGTTGTCACTATTACAACAAGGTTGACAACACAAGATGCCAAAAGAAAGTCACCATCTAGACGTAATTGTGATGCATTTTCTCAGAAACGTTCAAGTAAATACTTGATCATAGTTTAAATTTATAAGTTCTTAGTTTTTGAATAGATATTTTATAAATAGCCTAGACAAAAAATCATTGACCTGGTACCAAGGAGGTCTTTTCCAGGTAGAAATGGGCAGAAGAGCCGAGAAGAAACTATAGGTGAATAAGATTTTGGGAGATCCTCCACAAACCATAAGTTCATAAGAGCATTTGTGACGGTAAAGTTTCTCTGGTATGAGTTGGTCCTATGGAGGTCACAAGTTCAAATTACAAAAACAATCTTCCTATCATGAAGGACCAAAGCTGAACTATTCTAACCATGGATGAAAATATTGGTAACGGTATCGACATTAGTATCAGTCATATTCATATTGGTATAGGACAATATATATCAGTATCGTATATATTAAAAGGAAAACAAATTTTAGAATCGTAAGCTAACATAACCATATCGATCAATATATCGCGATATATGCCAATAGATAACATATCGCGATATTGTCGCAGTATTGGAAAATATTGGTATTGGGGAGCTCTGATACCAATATGTATCAACCAATATTTACATCAATAATTCCAACCCTTATTAGACTTTAAGATGTGAGAGCTTCATGTGATGTCCTAGCCTTTTCTGTATAATAAGCAAAGAAAACTCAAATTCTATAACAGCACAAGACATCAGGCAGTTCAGAGTTCACCTACAAAGTCCAAAAAAGACATCCTATGATCTATTTCTATCTGCATACTCCAGCACATAACATGGTGTCAAGACAAAAGCTTATCTTTTTTTTTCGACACACCCAACCCCAGTTGCGACAATGTGTTGTATAACAATGGCAATCATTAGATGCTAAATTCTAGGGGCGACAAGGGAAACTACAAGATGGCATCTATAGTAACAAAGATTGCTCCTGTGAACAAGGTTTCCAGCAAGGAAGGGTCAAATATATTCAGTCTTACACATGCATCGCAAAGACTTTTCATAGTCTGAACCTGCCACCTCCAAATCATAATAAAGTAATCTTACTATTAGGTCGAGGCCCATCCTTTATGAATTTATAACCAAAACCAAAAACACAGAAAAGGAAAAAGATGGAGAGTTAAAAGGTTGTAACCTATTCAAATCCCCCTGTAACGACTGTGTCATATAACAGTCGAGGCAGCTGTGTTTATTCATTCTCCCTATTCCCTCAGCCTGATCAAGGCTAGATATGATCTTGCTGATCTTCACCTTAATCAAATGCCTCAGCTGATGTAGTACTTTGATACTACAAATCAGCTGAGTAGTAAGCCTCCTTGGGATAATCATCACTGTTCCTAACCAACAGAGATAGCTGGAGGTGCTTTAAATAGGATAGATTCAGACTTCAACGGGAGATGTGGGCAAGTTTTAACTAGTACCAAGAAAAATATACTGGATGGGACCTCATTGAGATAACTTTTATACCATGTTTAGTAGAATGAAATAGAAATCTCATTTCTACCTTATTCTCGGCATAATTAATACCGTAACCATCCATAATACTTTCATACATTGACTTAACCCTGTTGAATTTTGAGTCGGTTGGACCAAGCGGGTCGGTTAGCCCAATTTTGATTAGGTTTAACCCCAACACTTCTAGTATATGTTAGAATCTTCTCATTTAGATAAGGATAAAAAAATTATTTTATACGAATTCATTAGTTATTTCTCTTACTATTAGTATGTACCAAATATTAGAAAATCAATTCTTTATTTAATTTTACCTATTCCAAGTGATTAACTAAACAAAAGAATATTAATGCTCAACTCTATTCCTATATTATTTCATCCCTTCAGAGTAATTATTTTATTACTGTCTTATTTCATTTTAATAACCAAACGTAACATTTTTGTACGAGATGGCTAATAGCAAGTTATTTACCCAAAGCAACATGCTCTGAATATTGTATGAGTTCAAGTTTCCAACCCCATTCAGCTGCCTCAGTCACAGAGAATCTTCTCTCCTTTTTCCTCCAGCCAAAAAAACTAAAGAAAAAGGAGAGAAGATGAAATTTTAGTAAGAGACAAAGTTACATAAACATGCTACAAAAGTAAAAGCACTGCAAGCTCTTCAATTACAACTATTTTTCAGTTTACCGTGATCTGTATTTTCTAATCTGCTCCAACTATGTTGGGGATCATATCTGGCCCAAAACCAGGATGGTTGAGGTGGCTTTAGATAGCTGATAGCCAACATAAAACTGTTGAATCTTTTTTCATGGTTTTGAGGATCACTATTCTTATGGTTGGGGCATTCCCAACTTGCGATGTGGAGTATCGCCAGAGTAGACTGAGAAATGGGCTACATGGTTGTTGAGTGTATTGCAAAGCGTACTTTGCTTCCAAATGTTAAGTAAAAGCTAACTCAATTCTACCCTTCCAAAGGCAACAAATGGCTGCAATGCAAAGTCCAAATATTATTCTTTTTCCCCTTCCCAAAACCATTACATGCAAGAAGTCAACGCTTTGACATTAGCATCTTGAACCCATGAAATTCCAGTCTTCCACAAGCAGCAACAGAAGCAACTTGAGCATTACTCTTATATAGCAATACAGGAAAAGAATTTATCCAAAGTCAGATTACTACTCCAAACAGCTTCCCAAGACCCCAAGGGAAGATGCATCTCTCGACACCCATCAAAACTAAAGAATTGAAAATACACCTGAGCTGTAGCCCCATAAAAAAGAATCATGAGCACAGGAATCCAGAGAAGAATCTTCCAGCAGCTTCAAAGGAGTTTGCAGTTCAGCTCATTCATCCACTCTGGATTTTCCAACACATACTATGGAGGACAGCATGATCTCCATTGATGCATTCTTTCTTCAGCCAAATGGAAATCCTGGGGAAACGTTGACTCAAACATTGCCATCACTCCTGAAACTCTTGAATCCTGAAGCTTACCAAACAACCTCAACAACCAATACAGTCCAAACAAGCCTGAAATTCATTCTCCACATTCTGCATTAATCTAGAGGAGCCCCATAAGGTTTCCTGGAGTACAATCACAGCCACCCTAATCTTACCCCGAAAAGAAACACCACCTAGCATATCAACACCAGAAATTTCTGCTGTCACAGTTCTCCATTACCTCATTCTGTTCCACCATAACCCTCACAAGACAAATGCAGCCCAATAAAGCCTTGTTAAAACACCATATCTTGCACCCCCATTCTTCATTGCAAAAATGACAGTACTCCACTCCACAAGATGGGATTAAAAGAATCACCAAAAACACCCCCAACCATACCAAAAAACTTAAAAAAACAAGAAAAAAGGATTTTCTAACAAATCTAGGAAAAACATTTGGGAATATAGAAAAACCAACGAAAATAAGTTGGAAGGCTTAGAAGATTACTTTTAACAAGAGTGATTCTCCACCTTTAGAAAGCCATCGCTTCTCCTACAAGGCAAGCCTTGTTTAAAAATTTTCAACCACCGGTAGCAGTTCATCAGCTTCTTTATATCTAGAAACCTAAGGACAGAACACTACTAAATAGGAAATTCACTCAATTTCAATCCCAATATATTAGCCAGCTGGTCCCACCTTCATTCTCACCAACAAAAGGAACTCAGATTTACCTAGATTCCCCTTCAAAACTTATGAAAGCTCAATGATCCAACAAGACGTGCCTCAAACAAGGCAGTATGATTATGCTCGCACCAAAAAAACACAACAGAAAACATCAGAAAAAGGAATGTGATATACAAATCCTCACTTCCTGTCTTCCACAAATCAAACGGACATCCATGAAGTTCTGATATACCAAAAAAGAACTAAACCTGCTAAAGATTTCCATACCAAGGATAAAAAGCAATGGTGATAGTCTCCTCTGTAAAGGCTTTGTTCTCATTTCAATGGATTATTTAATCTCACAGCATCCAAAATCCTTGTTTTAAATCACTATTTTCAAAACTTTTTTGAGCATTTATAAAAACGAATTACTAGTTCATTGATCCAAATGTAGTATATATACTTCTTTCTTAAAACAACCTTTCAAGAGCTTCATAACAAAGAAAGAATCATGCTTTCAACATCCCTAGAGAAAGCTACGATGAATTTGACTTCTAGGCTCTAGCATGTTTCTCAATGCTTCGCCAGAATTATTCTCTCACAAACTATCTAAATAATCTCAATGGTTATTTAATTTCAGAAAACAGGAACAAGGCCTAAGTCCTCCTGAAGTCAATCTGTTCCCATTAGCACTGACAATTCAATAGGAAATGAAACATTTGATCCATTGTTATCCATTTGCCCAGAAAGTTTACTGGAGCATTCTATTTCAGAGATCTCCCACTGCCTCCAAGTCACCTTAATCTCTTGGTTGATACTTTAGTAAGCACTAAGCAGCTTTTATAACACTCCTATAAAGGTACTGCGCCTTGCAGCAGGGTGTCCTTTTTCAAATTAAAGAAATTGAAAGTAGGACTAAAGAGGAAACTATTCTGGCAGTTTAGTAGAACCTCACGGAAACACCCAATATATATCTTCCAACCACCAGTCAGTTCAGACTCCAGAAGGAAAATTGCTATTGTAAAACTATCCAGACACCATGCAATATCTCCAACCATTTAAGTCAAAGCCCTTATTACCTCTTCTTTAGAAAAAAACCCCTTCCCAACAAATAATGTTCATTATCCTCACAAAAGCTAAGCTGTTGTAAAAAACACAGGCTGCCCAGATCTAGTCTGCAAAAACAGCTTGCAGCAAAAATCACATATTTCCCTTTCAATGCTTATCATCTGAAAACGCATCCATCCACCTCCAGTTGGAATTTCTGATTATTCTTTCAGAGTATCGTGGTGGAACCTTTCTCTTAGTTGACGTATCTAATGTGGGTCTCCTCTTCCATGCCTTAAGCGCATCAAAGTTTAGCCTCTTTAATAGTACTTGCAAAGTCACTTGTAAGCAATAACTTTATGAAACATGCCAAATGTCCAACTATCCCCTCACTGAAGGAATGCAAATGTGAGATAAAGACACTAAATTTATATAAAGATGTTTGAAGTAAACTAAATTGATGGATTATTAAGGTTACGTGTGAGTTTTGTTTAGGAATTAAGTATCATATCGTAGTGGTGAAAACTTATGGAGCGCCAGAGGGGCACATAAGCCACTCGTAAGCATATTTGAGACAATATTTTTGAGCCTAATGTGTGCATAAACAGCACTCTACGCGTTTGTTCTAATACCTCTGCATCTAATGTATGTCTAATGGGTGCTTGTATGCATGCCTGATTTGGGCAACATGCCTGATGCACGTATGATTGGTGCATGTCTACTATATAAGGCACTTTTATAATTTTTCAGCCAGTATTTCCTAGATTTCAAAAAAAAGAGATAGAGAAGAGGAGAGAGAGAAGAAGAAGAGGAAGGGAATTTTGGAGCTAAATTTCAAAGGATTGTTTGAATTTAAGTCATGGCAAGTGAATTCCAAACTTATTTCGTCACTTTTTGCTATAATTTCAGAATATTTCCTTCATGCTTGCCTAAAATCTAAGATTCTTGCCTTTTTCTTCATGCATGTATTCTTCTATGATCCTTGTGATGTTACACTTACATGCACATCCTTCTATCATAAATTTTCTCATACTTTGATGTATATTGTTCACACTCATGTATTTATTGAAATATGCTAAAATTTCTAATGATTTATGAAGTATCCTTCTTGCCTGTCTTTACTTTTGCAAAAACCTTGAAAAAAACTTATTCGCATGTCCCTTATTTTCGCAAGAACCATGTTGAATCTCTACACCCAAACTTATGAAAAGTTATTTTGCTTCCATTTTGTAAGGATGTTTTGTGGAGATTTTTCCAAGTTTTAAACAAAATAAATTATCATAAAGAATTGATCAATAAGCGTATATTATGACATATTAGAATATATAAGATGAAATCGTATATGGTCCACTCATAGGCAATAACAGTAAAGCCTAATCTATAGATTATTTTATAGACTGTATATTCATGGGTTTAAATAGTGGAATATGGCCCTAGTTTACAAGAACAAGTTGTAAACCAACCTCAATGGATTACACTTTGTCGAGAGGGGTATCTCGACCTTTGGTTTATTTACCCACTATTTTTTTTATCCCATATTTATCATGTCCATATTTATTACATTATCTTTCATTTACTTGAGTATTTGGCTCACTTTACCTTGTCACTTCTTCTAAATTAGCAGGCTTGGTCATTTTTGGAAATATCGAACCGGTGGGCATTTTGTTGTGGATGAATGAGGTATTAGAATGCTTTATATTGTATTTTGTCTTTGTTGAAAGGGAAACAATTTAAGTGTTTGATATATATTTTGGCACTTATAATTGTTACGGCATGGCCGATGGCCAGTATATTGTTTTAGATTTGTGTACTATATTTGATGATGTCATGGGCATGAAGTTGTTATGTTAAAAATCGCTGTGGTTGAGCAGGTTTACGAAGATGAAGGTCAAATTGGAGAGAAGTTAACCGATTTCCAGTGGCAATTATTTTCATATGCGTGTATTGGAAATTACTAATAAAGTTTTGTGCAACATCCCGATTTCAGTTATTGAATGTGTTGTGATTATTTTTTGTGCTTAAATGGGAGTCGTGACAGCAAATAACTACCGGATATACCAAGAATATTCTAGTAGTGGCCTATTACAGCTTCTACGACAAAAAGCTTGGGCAACAGGAAACGTTAAGCGAGGGATACAAAAATGTGCTGCTTATAAGATTAATTTTCCCCATTCTATAACTGCTATGTTTGCCAATCATCCAATGTAGAGCCAAAGCACCCAAAACATATTCTAGACCTCCATGCCTATATTCAGCACTAGGATAGGGGTCTCCTCATCTCACCTCTCTAGAAGTGGAAAAACCACAGTTTTACCTTATGCCATAATTGCAGTATAACCACACAAAAGACCATTTTGTCTTGCCACCTCTACGCAAATCCAATTCTATAACCAGCAGAAAGAATAATTACAAAACGTGATGAAAGAGATTTTCAATACCAATTCATGGTCACCCATGCACTTCACCCTCCAATGATACCAGAGTTCAACCCCTAACTTGCCAGAACATCTACATCAAGAGTTTGTCTACTGGCCACATAGTTAAGTTTAGACAAAAGATATAAGCCTGTAAAATAACATCTCTCTTTTTTAATCAGGCGAGTAGAATTTCTTTTTCCTCAACAGCATCGCTACAATGATGCACATCAAAGAACTTCCTATTATCTCCCTCTGCATCAGCACAAAAATCTGGAACATACAAAACCATGAGGAACCCAACTACCCTTGCTTCAACCCAATAAACTCCTTAAGAAGAATAAAAGTCACTTCCACTTCAAAAGCTTTCCATCGAATTCTCAGCCTCAAACACTCAATAGTTTTAGCATTTTGGATGCAACCTGATCAAAATAAGGCCTTTTTCAAGAATTGTTATCAATGAGTGCAGTCAGACAACGATCACAAGTTCTACATGAAATGGTCAGTGTATGAAATTGTAAATTTTAATAGGGGAAGACTGATGAAAAAAGCATAATAGAAAGCTCTTGCCTCGCTAGTAAATGTGATTGTTATCCAAGAATTCAGAAATGTGGAGGTGACACTTTCTTGAACGTTGGAAAACAATGTTTTGCTGTGGTGTTGGCTCTTGCTAGTATATGATGAGTATGAAGGGAGGAACAAAATCAGAAGCCTCTGAAGAGCAGCAAGTTTTTTGCTAATTAAACGTCAAGAATAGGCCCAAAAAGTTGTATGCAAGAGTGAAGAATCTGTCCAACATTTCCAACTAGCTCACTATATTTCAAGAACACGTTTAATCACTCACTGGCTTCTCACTTTTGAAATCTGCGTATCACTTTCCAATTTTTCATTCACACCATATTAGACACTCTGCTCACACCTGCTAGTCTTCAACACATTATAAATTAGCCTATTTAAAATACATTTGAATAAACATCAAAAATCTTGAGACTATGTGGTGGCATTAGCGCAATAAAATTTCCAAATCTTCATTAGATGAACAAACAATGAAAAAGGGGCCATTACTTTAAAGAATCATAAATTTGTCAACAATGATACTGAAAAGAAACAATAAATACAAAATAAGAATTAGAATGATGCTATGATGTTCCTGTTCTTCACAGTTCTATTAGCCTTTCATGGCATTTAGCTGTGGGGTACAGTACAGAAACAGAAGGATAATCTATATAATTGTTTGACCAAATGCTAACTAAAGAGATGTCCAATAACATGCAAGGAACCTGTTTCTATAAACTTGATATCTCAGCACTTCCTTGCAGCCACCATACTTTGAACCTTGAGAGAAAAAACAATCAACTCAATCCATTTTGATGCAGAATACCACAATGAGAAACACTTGAGCTTGAAAAAAAAAAAAAGACAAACATACCAAAATATATTTTAATTGGATGCAGAAATGAAAGCTCCCGAGTTCTTCCAAATTTGTCATGAGGGAACCATTTAGTACACTTAAAACCTGAAAGAAAACAAGGTATCTATGTATGTGCCACATCCATCCACTACTGCTCATGATACATAATAAGACTTTTCTCCTTGTTCCCCAGTCTTCGACCAGCTCTGCATTTTGGTAAGCTACAGAAGTATTCTCTACTACATGAAATGACTATTAATATGTTGTTTTCTTAATGCTGCTTATGACTTGATTCCTGCTCGGCCTAGAATTTGGAAGAGCTACTAGGAGAAGCTACAATTAATGCTTACCTTTAAAGCTTCCTAAAAGCTATTTAAGCTTGCTTAAAAGTTGTTTTGGACTTTTGAGAGAGGTTCCAATTTACAGCTTCTCAACACACTTCAAAACAGCTACTTGGAGAAGCTTCAATTGTAGATTCTCCCAGGAGCTCTTTTCAGAAGCTGGGCCATTAACAGCTTCGAGATTATCAACTTTTAGTTTTCAGCAGTGTAGGGAAGCTTGGAAATTAATCTTAAAATGGTTTGACTAAAAAAATTAAATAATATTTTGTAAAAAATAGAGCGCAATCATCTTGACAACTAAAAAAATAAAATAATATTTTGTAAAAAACAGAGCGCAATCATCCTGACAAGTTTAATCTACAGGATAAATGGAATAAACTTTAATCAAGGAGCTATAGAGTCCAAGTCAGATACCCTTATCTCCACATCTTCTATGGAAAGATTCAATAAAATCAACAGCAGCATCAGAGAAGAACAAATTGAAGAACTCCTCCACATTTATCTGCAATTCATGGATTAGATAACAGAAATAATCAGTTGGAGAGATATGTAATGCACATCAAGTAAAGTGAGGACCAATACAGTGTAAAAGTAAATAATAAGTTTACAGGAGTAATCTGAAGAAAAGAAAATTATGCTTTACCGGGTATTTGGACTCCGCAACTTTTGTATAAGAATTTGGTACTGCATATTGAAAAGGCCAAGAAGACAAAACAAATATGTATAAATGAAAAGATGTAGAGAACAACCAAAATCAAGAAGAATAAATCCCAGGTACTTAAGAAAACCTGGTGAACTACATTGTAATCACATTCAACAATCTTTCTGAAAGCATTGTCAGTGGTCACATAAATGCAACCTACCAAATATCACAACAAAGGTCACATTAAAAAAAAATGCAGGATTATGGACAGGTCACCGAAAAAACAAAGGTCCAGCTATGTGGCTCATCTACCACCTTCCCCTTGGTTCAAAATCCAAAATCCTTCTTTCACTCAAAGATTTCAAAGTCTACCAATCAAACACCTAGTCCTTCTTACCTCAACCCACTCCTCCCTTATGCACCACATAGTTCTTGGACCTTTTGGTGTCTTGTGCCACATTGCAATGATGAACACAATTAAAGCTGGTACTAACACTAAGTTGAGCATTGAACATATTATAGAACCACAACAAATCAAGAATCTTGATATTTCTTCAGCAAACACAAAGATCGAGAATCTTAGACAAGTATGTTAAGAATAGTGATGCCCCAGTGAGCTTCCTTGCTAACTAAACAGTAAGGAAGTGTTCATTTCTTTTGTAATCTTTGTTTAAATTTTTTTGGAAGTCTACGGGAGCCTAATCGAAGTAAAAAAGGTACAACCTTAGCTAACAAAAGGAACAAAACAAACAATGAGCTTCTAGGATTAATCTTGGTTATCAATAATTTTCAGTTAAAACAACCATTAAAAGATTTAAGATGACTCAAGAATTTTGACGCTTTGTGATAAATGTGTATTTCATAAAAGAACAATCAGACATCTCAAACGAAGAATTGAATTGCCTCAAACATGCATAAACAGAAATTAACATGGCTAAGGTCAGAGCCCCCAAAATTAACACATCGAAAAATATGCACACTTAAATTAGCAGAGAAGAAGTCCAGAAAATCATTGAGAAATCCAAGCTGAATGAATTTGACATAACTCATTCTACTAGGCTTCTCATGAGGTGCCATGTATGTCACAAAAAGCCAGCTTATTTAAAATTGAGCTCTCTCTTTTTCATGGGACTTGAGACAGCCAGATAGAATAAACATGCATTCAGATGACTTGAAGTGTGAACCAAAAAGCAAATCAGCCCTACTTATTATAGAAGACAACTAACTCTTTTCCATGGGTGCATTTTCCACGTATCCTGTCTGCTGGAATCAGCCACCAGAAAATAAAAGTCAGTCAACCAATCCTACCTGTTGAATGTTGCATAAATTTTTGTGTTGTTAAGGAACAGCAAATATTTGCGCAGCATAGCGCTAGGGTTGGAAAATGTCTTTTGGGCCCACATTTGAATATCAAAAGCATCAGAAGGCTCTCTGAGGATCTCTAAGCCCTTTGAGGCCTAAATTGGCATATCAGCTAAATTGGCCTAAATTGAAAAACACTTGTATCTTTGAAATGTCTAGCCCAAAAAAAAAAAGGTAATAGAAAGATAGTTGAAAAGTGCAGGAATCCACTAGGCTAAAACGTTGTTTTCATATTTGCATGCATTGGTGTGTTGATGACAACTAAGAAACTTTTGGTGAAAGCTTGGGTAGTGGATGTTGGACCCAATGAGGGCGATAAACCACCATAAATCCAGGAGATAGAAGGGGGGCATTCTAGATTAGACCACCCAATTCACATTCTTTGGTTGTGAAGCCAAAGGATTTTCACCTTCAAGATCCAGAGGACTCTAATATCTTTTTGTTCATTCATAGGCTTCCAAGGTCCACCTTCCACCTCCTAGTTCCTCTTAACTTGATGCAGCCACTCATCACTTGTTATCACCTAGTGTACAATCTTTAGACCATCCTAAAATCCATTTCACTCCTTCTGTCTAGCATACTAGAGACGTATTAGTTTTTCACTTCATCTTCTAAAAGTATGGTAATCATCATCAACCTAAACCTTCACATCAAAACAATAGTTCTTACTGAAGTTGTTTTAAAATGTCTGGTGCTGTAAGATATATAAGATAGTTGCCCTTACAGTCTCTCATATTTTTCCATTTAATTTTTAAATGGTAGATCCTATTGGCTCAAGGAAGGAGAACATCCATAACAATTTTAAATATAGGAGGATTTTTCTTCAGTTTCCCCTTTTATTGAATAGCTGATCCAAGATGTTATTGTCTATTTAAGGTATTTTTTATCATAAGCTTTTTACATGTTAAACACTACCCGTCAAATAATTACTAGAGTTGAATTCCATGCTTTTCGTCTTACTTCGACATATCTTGAAACCTTCACAGTCAAAAGCCTATCTTCATAATTCCAACTTATTACTTGTCCTACACTTGTTTTATAACTTTTATCTAGTAACACAATATCAGTTGCACACAATAGTCAAAATGAAACTTTATCTTGTTAATCCATGCTAAAGAAAAAAGGACTGAAAGACAACCATAAATGTCAACTTACTGTGATTGGAAATTCATCTGTTAGTCCCATAAATGGGGGCCAAAATAAAAGTTATCATCACTTCCCTTGTCCTCAGGCTATCAGCCCCACCGTTAATCTGCATGATAATAAATTCTGAACACCTAACTCCATCTTTTTTCAAGAGCCACAATGATATCCTGCATAAAATTACTACCGCACACCTTCTCAAGATCATTGAAAGTTGGACGTAAATCCCTCTTCTTTTTCCTAGCATTTCAATCACTTGTCAAACTGGCATCATTAAAAAAACTGAAATGATTTATAATCCCCTTTACTCATGTCTATTTATTCAAATACTTTTTCCCCAAGTGTCGAAGTCTAGGAAGGCAAATATAATCCCCAAATGTCTATTTCTTCTCCAGGATAATCCTTTGAGTCCGCTTTGTCTATAAACAAGGAAACTATACGTAATGTAACTAGGGATCTCACGGAGCAATATTGTAAATTTTGCTGGACTCTTTACGCAGTTTCATAATGTTTGTCACCATTGGTTCAAAGTAAAATAGGTAACCATACCAAACCATAGTCTTCTAAACAGTTGCAACTTGCAACACACTTGTTCGGTCCATAATAGAAAATTGCCATGAATTACACACATGTAAATAGCGGCTTAGCTCGGATGAGTAATGTGACTCGTTTGGCTCACAGCGGACTTGTTATAGTGGAAAGACATTTATCTCCGGGAAAAACACATAAAATTTATGCGCTAGAGCTTTTCACTAAAGAATGGTGGTCTGACTTTTTGGAATTAGAAAAAAACTTCTTCACATGGGCAGCATATGTACAAGGCTATTCAGACCCCCTTCCTCTTGTATGAGGTGCACTGCCATCATCTCTTTCTCCTTTGCCAGGTCACGTGGCATGGATTCGTCAATTGACGAATCAGATCTCGGCTTGCTATCCTGCCAACAAATTCATCTAGAAGTAGAAAGGGAAGGCAATAGAAACATGATACACTAAGTAGCAGATTTTCCATATTTCTCTATAACAAATTTTGAGTTTAGGTGATCCAAATTTTTTGAAATACAGCATAAAACCCTGAGGCTTTTTACACTTAAACACCTAACTTTATGCTTTTTTCACTGAAATACCACTGGATTACATTTAAGCATCTGCAATAATTTTTCCATCTAGGATGTAGGATCAAAACACATTCTCATTGGGTCCAGTTTGGAGGCTTGGCATTCATTAAAATAAAATTCTAAATTGAAGTTCCAATTCCTTGGAGTCAGATAAATCTTTAGAATTTTAAGGGCAGGGGAGTTTAGAATGAAATTGCAGGATTGGAAATTGTTCATCAACTAAACCTGATCAAACCAGGCTCTCGCCAGATAAAATGGAGAAAATTTGCCTTGTGATTCAAACTAAGCCAGCCTAGTTACTCAGGCCAAAACCCCTATTCATGCACATTGATCATCCAGGACCCAGATTGTTGTCATTTCCTTTTTCGATTAAACAAAAATATGTACATAATTATACTACCTAAGAACACTCTTAAAAATTGCCAGAAAACATTGAATATAAATAATATTCACGTCAAAAGGTTATTTGAAACATTAAAAAAATTATTACTTGTAAAAACATGAGATTTCTTTATTTTATATTCATTAAAAATTTAGAATCCAAGCATGGCTGGTTATTTTCTTTTGTTACCATTTAATCCAATGCAGGCCAGTTATTTTCCTCCATTACCATGCCGAGCCAAAAAATTTATTCGGGCTTAAAATTTGTTTTTCTCCCACCCAAATAATTCATTGTGTAATCTAAACAGTAAATACAAATTCAACCCCTTCCCAATTCCAACAGAAATGGTGTAAGACTTGCAATTCTTGATACCAATTCCAATTTTGCAATCTAAACTGTGAAATTTCTTATGGAGCAGTCAATCCATTTAATACTAATTGTGATGCCAAAAATGCCCTTCCCTCCAAAGCTACATCCTGCGATTTATTGGTGAGTTTTGTTCTCTTTCTCCCCTCTTTCTCTTTCCCTTTATTCTCTCAGACATTCAAATTGTGAAGATTACAAAGGCTTCGAAGAGGAATGAGATTGAAGAGAGCCCAGAGCTCTATAACAGGTTCATTGCTTTGATCATTGTAGTTCTGTGCTCTGTGATTCAGAAGGGTTTGGTAATTTTCTATTAAAACAGGAATTCTTGCTCTGCTTAATTACAGATGCAAATTACTTTCTAATTTCAGAAGATAGCCAAGGCGGCCATGGTGACTATGGCAGTGCTAATGCACAGTAAATACTGGTTGTTGAGTGGATAAAATTTCAGCGATAGCTAAGCTAGCTATGGTGGACTAATTTTGCGGTTAAATGGTTGAAAACTTCATGGGCTCAATGACTACAATGATTTTTTTTTTTTCATGGATTTTCAGCAGCCATGATAAGCTGTTGAAATTTCAGTGATTGAGTTGATCAAATTTCATGGAAGGGGGAAGGGGCTGGGAGAGCGAGAGAAGAACCGAGGCCATGGTATTCTCTGTGGCAAACGGAAGGAAGCGGAAGAGGCCACAAGGGGGTGGTATTCCAAGTTAGGAAGAGAGTTTTCAAGAAAATATGGACCATTGATTTTAGTCTAACAGTCGGTTTCCCTAACTTTATGTGCTTAGAAGTCCTATCAAGTGCCTCACATATTATGGCTATTGTTGTCATCATATTACAATATGAATCAGAAAATAAGGTTGGGGTACATTTTTTATGGAAAAAAGTTACCAGTGCACTTAAATGAAAATGTGAAGAAAAACAGCAACGGTGAACTTTAAAAAAGGCTCAAATAATAGATGTTAAAGTGTCAAAAATTTTAATCCCTCGTCATATTAATAAGCTCTATGATTACAGTTTGTTTTAATCCAACAGCTTTTCAAAATAGTCTTCAGTAGAGTGTTAGCTAAGAAAAGTTTCATCATCCTTTTTTCTCGTGGCAATGACTTTCAAGTTGGCAACTCACAGTTTGACATTGGCTATTAAAATGGACCATTCAAGCATGAAAACATAGCACATGCAAAGAATTTAAGTGGCCAGGAATGACACCAAAGTTCAGAGCTTACTTTCAGGAGAATCCAGAGCTTCCTCTTTCCAGTGGAAATCACTTTCAGAAGTTGAAACCTGGACATCTACAACTACTTTTCCACTCTCTTCTCTGATATCTTGCACTTCTACAGGAACTGTCCTCATATAACCATCCTCAATATTTGGAGGGCGCTTCATATCTCCTAATACATTTGCCGCCATTTTCCTAATTAAGATATATGTGAAGATGTGATGAGATCAAACAGAAATCATGAACTGAACTAATGTATCAACCAATGTCATTTAGTATATACCTCTCACCACAATCCAATTCACTGGCTTGCAATTCAGAGTTGTCGACTTCTTCAAGAGCAATAACTCCATTCAAGTCACTGATGGTCTCAGCTTTAGAATCCTGATTTTTTGGGCAACAGGAAGTTATAAATATCAAATTAGAGAACAGTTGAGAAGAACCTGAACAATCATATGGAAAAATAAATTACTATCTGGTATATATGACACATAATTGATGTTTTATAATAAGGAAAAGACACCAATTCCAATGATCCATCATAATTGATGTTAGGGAGAAAGAAAAAACAACAATTACCAAAAAGCATTAATGACAAGCACAACTACTATGTCATTCAATAGAACATTTTATGATACCTCATTCTCAAACTTTTTCCCCCTAACAATGGCTGTCTCCAACCAAGTTTAGTGTAAAATCTAACTGGTGAATGAGAGATCAAAGTAACCTCAAAAGGAAGAATATAACAAGCAAATTTGTAGAGAAAGAGGTCACCAAACAAAAGAAAAAAAGAACTCAACTTTAAAGAAGAATAAGATTGTTATCCTGCTGCCAATAAAAGATGAAGCTTGGGCGTTCTTCAGTCCACTGATATTCTTCCAAACTACATTTCCCAGATACTTATTAGTCGGTATTTATACTGCATCTGAGATTCATGCACTTTCATGTCTTTTGAATGGCTACCAGTTGTGGTCCCTTTAACTTATGTTAACATTTTCTTTGACAGGGGGAAAGTATGGACATTGATTTGTTCCCTTGACTTCTATACAAGACAAATCTTTATACCTCAAGAAAAAAGTAAATTTTAAATGGCATAGATCTAATGAGATCAAATATTACAATCTTAGTAACTCCTGACATTATGAATAGCCCGAGTACAAAGGAGTATGTTAAGAAAATTATCGATGAATAATATCAGCAAATATTCAATTAAGAGCATGATAAGCAGAAGAGGAAAAGAGTCTTGAGGAGCATGAGATAAGGATTGACTTGCATGCTTTAAATGAAAGTAATCTGCCTTTAACCTTGAAGTTTAAAGGCTACTATCAAAAGTAGGAAGCACAATTACCGGGTTCACTATCGCTACGCATGACTCAGCATGTATGTAGACAAGGATCAGTTTATATAAAAGATTATTATTAAAAACCACATTCAGTACATGTTATGTGGTATTCAAAGGGTTTTCATCATCATGGTAACTATTGTAGAAATTATCATGCTCACTGACAGGAGTACCCATAGCTTCATTGACCCACGTGTAGTAGAGGAGTTGGCAAAGCTCCACCTTGTTTCATGTCCTTTGATTGTCACCCTGGCCAGCACAGGGAATTGGAAGGTAATAAGCAAAGCAAATTAACCAGATTTCCAGTGGCACAGACAGGGACAATCCTTCTCTGCCAAGCTCAGAATGCTTGGGATTGGCCCTGAAGGATGTGAGATTGTACTTGGAGTGGATTGTATGAGGCCATACAGCCCAGCTTCATTTGACTACAAGAAATTTAAGCCCTCATTTTACAAACGAAGGTTGATACATTTGAAGGCATTGGAGAGAGGCCGCCTTACAAACCACAACCAGCAGGAGTTAACTCAAAATCATTAGGCAGCAAGAACAAAGAATGGTGGCCCAGCTCTTCGCTGCTCACTTTACAGTTCATCACTAGCCAAACCTTCAAAAAATGCTCTTTACTGTACTCCATGATGTTTGCTCAAAGCCGAAAACACCACCACAAAGAACCCATAACCATACCACATCCCTAAAATGAAATATAGAATCAGAAACCAAAAAACATCTAACCCTATGGTTAACCCCACTTCCCAAAATATGAGATCAAGGAGTTAGCAACTGATATGCTTAATGCTTCCCTTACATAACTGAGCCAAAACCACTTTGCATCCCCTACCCTGTCAGTGAAAAAGGATGGATAGACACAGGTTTGTTAAAATATATAGACCTTGGAATAGAATGTTGGCATTTGCACTGGTATCAATTGTGACCAATATGGATTATGTCAATTGATATGTATTAGTATTAGACATTGGTGGGCGAAAATTTTTCATGACTACAATAAAAGTGAGTTATATATTAAAATTTAAACGTATTTTATCATATATTTATATATTTAAAGAATTTTAATTAAATTTATCAAAATTGNATGAATTTAAGCTTCTTAAAATAATTAGGCTATATATTTTAAAACATGTAGATTTATACTTCCAAGAAGCTAAAAAAATGACTGACACATATTGCGATAATATTTTAAATTGTTATATATATTATAAACAGAAAAAATGAAGTGCAAAAATACACAAGTTGTTAATATAAAATAATCTAATGAAATGAGAAAACAGAATATTGCTGAGATTAAAGAATCTGTGGATTGGTGCATTTGGCTGGGAAAAAATAGCTTAGGAACCAGAATGGGTAATGAAGGTCATTCTGCTTCTTAGTCTGGAAAGGGAAATTCTCCAAAGGGAAATGAGATTACACGAAATGATGTAATCCCATATACTTGCTGCCCCTCTGACATGTGTTCTGGAACCAGGGAGAGATAGAAAGAGAGAAAGAACCACGAAGCACACATCAATCCTCATCTGCACCCTGACCCCTTTCAGCAAACTTTACATCTTGCCTAAACTAGGATTGCCAAGGCTGAATGTGACCTCAACAGCTAAAGGCCTCTTGTGGCCTCACCTGCACCAATAAACTTTTATGGCATCATCAAAGGGCCCATGAGGCCATATTTGGTCTCACTCACCAAGGGAAAGGCTAGTTAAACCTTGCTGATGCTGGAAAAGACCTGAACCTCGGTGAGGCCTTATTTATTCAGGTCTCGCAGGCAACCGGCAAGGTCTCATTTTGCCCTACTAGTGCAAATAGAAAGAACGAAGTATTCTCTCAGGCCTTGACAAGACCTGTAATACACTCAGTCAGCGCCTCACAACCTCAAAACAAGACTTACCAGCAGTGGAAAGCCTTGAATCTACTGCTAGTATTAAAAGCTAGAACTGCCCATGTGTGTATCAGTTTTTATTTTACTATTTGCATTTGTCATGTTAGTAGAATGTGAGTTTTAGTTACAACAAAATGTCCAACATTCAAGAATTCTAATTCCATTCCTCCTTATTGTGATTTTAACTACATTTCAAATTCCCAAAAATTAACCAAACGGCCCCATAAGTGCTTAGCTCTCCAAATGTTTATTGACTTTAAACAAAGTGAATACATGGGTCACATTATCTACCAAGAATGGATGTCTACTTCCAGCGATCCAAATATGCACCAATAAAACAGTGGACCAAATCCCCAAGTCTTAAAGCCTTAAGAGGATTCATAGGGATCAACCAATCCATAGAAATGTTAAGGGAAATGAAATTGAGAATCCTCAGTAACTTGAGAGAGGTCATCTGTCATAGAAGGAAAAGGTTACCAGTTTTTAGAGATGACTAAAAGAGTTGAAAAACTATTTGTTGACCCCTAACCAACCTGCGAAACAAAACTAAACTCAATTAGACTCTGGAAATGGTGTGAGCAACCCACAAGGAAACCATGACTAGTTATCCTGGCATTACTCGACATAACAATTTCCACAGTGGAAACTGATGCAACTAAGAACTGAAAAATGGCTGATCTAAAGCAAGAAGGCACAATAGCTTTTCATCAACAAAGGCTTGGGACCAATTACATGGGAGCTTTCTACCTATGAAAAGGAATCCATGGAAATTCTCATGGTAATTACAAAATAGAGGAACTATTTGCAAAGTGGTCCTTTCATGATTAAAAAGGACCCTGGAGCCTCAACCACTTGATAGAATAAAAAATTACCCTCAACAAAAGGGAATGTCCAAGCTCATCGGGTAGACTGCGCAATACAGTGAAGAAAGGGCAATGAAAATAGTCACAGATTCTCTCTCAAACAGGCACAGAGAGGAAAGAGCCCTCGATGCCATCACTGCTATCACTACAACATGGATGACAGGTTCCAGAGGGAAGTAGGTTAGGTTCATGATGGAGGATTTTCTATTACTCCAACATGAAGGCTTTATGTGGGAAGGAAAGCAATAAATTTCTCCAGGCTATATGCAAATATGGCATTGGGGACACAAATAATGAAGCAACTTACCAAAGGATGAAGCAACTCTTCTATTGGCTTGGATTAAGAAAGCATGTTCATATCTGAAATCTTGTGATACTTGCCAATGAAACAAACAACACACCCCTTACCCAGGACTCCTAACACCTTTATCGATTCCCAACTTACCTTGATATCACACTTCATTGAAGGGCCGCCAAATTCAAGGAAAAAAAAAAGGCTCCACCTTGACGTTAGGTGACTCACGCAGTCGGTTTGGGGCACTTCATTCCACTTGCCATCCATATTATGCTATCAAATCTTCTACGTAATCCAGATAACATCTACAGGCTACATGGAAAGCCCATCAGTATCATCAATGACCATGACAAGATCTTCACCAGTAAATTTTTGGCAGGAAAAATTCAGATTTTATGGCATGCAGCTCCTGTTAAGCTCTCATACCATCTACAAATGGACAGATAGACCAAGTGTGCTCCCAAAAACTAATTGCATTGTATAGCTTCACACAAAACCAAGCAATGGCACAAATGGAGACTTCTTACCAAATGGCAGTATTGGTATCACCTACCATTCAGTTCTTCAAATGTCAACCTTCCAAGCTCTGTATGGGCACCAACTGCTTGTCTTGCAACTGGTTTCTTATGGTACCACCAAGTTACATTGGTAGAACAGGCTAATAAAAGAAAGTATAGCCAAATCATGACAAAGGACAAAAATACAAGCCGGTAATAAGACTGCAAAAATAGAGTACAACACCGGTGACATGATTTTCCATTCTTTATCAAGTAGCAGTCTTATAGGTAGTCCTCTGTAACTACAAGGGACAATTTAAAATTGGAATAACAAAATACTATGGGCCTTTTTCACACTACTGAGCAGATCAGCTAGGTTGCATACAGGGGCAATTACTGCCTGATGATCTTAACCATGCAATATTTCACATTTCCCATCTAAAAATAAAGTGATGCGTGATTGGAAAAAGTATGGTAGAGTCTTCAATGTCCAAATGTAAAAGCTTATTGAAGCTAAAAAGAAGGCCTATTGCACTTATCCCTGCAGTGTAACACAGACAAATCTATATAAGTTAGGAACAGCAACACTCAAACTGATTTCAGTACCAAGTGATTTCTTTAATTGTGGCCAAGCCACATTCTTGAGCCAAATAGTGTGTATGCACATATCTCATTCTCAAGAGTTTTATTGCTTTATTTGCTCACCTTTTCATCTTAAATAATTCTATTTATTCATCTCAATAACGCTTCCGTAGAAAGTTTTCCCCAGGTTGGACAACTCATCTCAGCATCACAAGTATATATATCAATGCCTTGACTGACTCTTGGAAGGTTTAAATTTTTATGCACGTGCACAAGTTAGCCCCTTTGGTCTATCGTACATCAGGTTTGAAGTCTAAATTCTAGCCAGAATATATATTTACTTTTTCTTTCCAACTCATTGTCTACTTTTCATGATAACCTTAAACTTCTTGACTTGAAATTGCCTAAAATACTTGTGTTCGCCGTAAGTACAATTCTTTGTGCATCTTCAAAAAATTTGATATCTTAAATTCTTTCTCGACCCTAATCTCCACAGCTAGCATCTGTGCATCTAAGATGAATTATGATACTTGACTCCAATTTCTGATCAACATTGCGTTAATTAATAATTATTTCTGAGGGTTGAGATTTGAGGCATTAAACCTTTCATATCATTCCTGATTCATTAAGAAAAATTGCTTTGAACCTTTCTTCAGAGGCATACCAATGTTTTGCTTAGACTAACTTGACTAATTAACCAAAACCGGAGGGTTGTTGCATGGTGATTGACTCCAATGTGGTCTGTACTGTTTGGTGTGAGGTCAAGGGATCAAATCCCATAGGAAGCAATACTTGTCTTGATTAATGATCTTTGTCACTGACTTTATTCACCAGACCCTGGATAGGGCTGGTGTCAGCCTATGGCTAAAGGCCCTTGCAAGAGTGCTTGCAGTAATTGTTGCCATGGTGAAGCCCCAAGGTATGGATCCAGTCATCTATTCCCATGGCATAGGGGTAGATCACAAACCGATAGCCCATAACCACCTCTAACACTTCTTTTTTTAAACATCAAAACAATGACTAATTAACCAAAAGTAGAAAAATGAGGCAATGACCAGATGAGGAGATAGAGGTGGAAAAATGATACATTTAAAGGCCTAGAGCTTCATGGACAAACCTAAACTATCAGGCAAACAGCGCATTAATAGGATAGAATAATAACTTCATCTCTTAAGCATAAAACTACATAGTTATCCTTTCCTACAAGGCTTATTATTTTTCAATCATCGAGAATAATAAGCCATGAGGTAATGAAACACCTCTTGACCCACAATGCCTTCAGCACCATCACCATACTGGGACCATCGATCAGCAATGAGTTTAAAAGCTTCATCACGCGACAAGAAAGAGGCAAAGAAATGCTGCAAAATGCACAGAGTATTATGAGATTAAAAAGCCATCCCATAAAACTTATTAGTACTGCAAGTTTCAAATTGAAAAGGTATTTCAAAATTTTAAGTTACCTTTCTTCCTCCGGCTACAATTTCTATTGCATTAGGGAAGATCCCAGCGGTCTTTGCTCTTCGAACAAATGAAACTTCATTGAATGGGATTATTTTCTAAAATGAAATGATCCAGCAACCAAAAAATGTCAGAGATGGCCGTAGATTATCATACTAAGAAAGAAACGTTCACTATTAAAAGAAAGGAGTTATTGGCAATCAATATGTCACACTTCTATAGCTATTTGTTTTCGCCTTCCTTTGGTATGGGAGAGGGGAAATTCTAGCATCTACAAAAGCATTGGGTATCAAGGTAAACCAAGGAGAAATAGACGACCGACACCCAACATATAGTAAAGGGTAGCCTAGCACAAGAATACAATTAAGGCCCCCAGCTCAAAAGTTCATCTGATATTGATATCATATAATGTTTGACTTTGAGTGGAATATAACTACTTTATAGTTTGTATTGTCATTTCAATCCAGGCGACATTATAACATGTTCAGAGGATGCGTCACTTAGCCACAGTGCTTCTCTGAATTACAATATCAATGATTGCAGAGATCATATTTTCTGAACTCGTAGTTTCTATTCTGAAGAACTAGTACAAAGTAATAGGATAGGGAAATCCTCTATGATCACTTTAGCAGTTGTGAAAAATTTGACACCAACTTCAATTACACTGATACAAACAAAAAAAGTGGCTCAATGTACGAAGTTTCCAGCATGGCAGCCTCTAAGGAGAGTCAAATGTACACTACCTTACTGCTTCATAGCTGGAAGATTGTTTCCATACTTCAAGCCTGTAACCTCCAGATCATGAACAGATGGAGCAATTTTATTGTTGTGCCAAGACACAAGTTTTTATTTCCCAAAAAAATAGTATCTTTTCTTTTATCTACACCCAAAAACAATCAATATTATTATCTATAAAAGGTATTGCTAGGCAGTGTGAGGCAACTGAGAGATTATCAGATAATTATGGCTTAGTCTGTCTTTACGGAAGCTTTACTAATTTTATTTCATAATAATTTGTAATTCCGTAATCCTTGCAAATACTGCCTTTTTGTAAACTAGTAAAGTTTTTCATTGATAAGAAAGGAACAATCCCCCATATACAAAAGAAACAAGAACAATAAAGGGAAACAAAGAAGATCTCGGTCCAACTGTACAATGTATGGTGTATCCATTCACCTCTAAACAGCTCCAATGTTTTAAGATTGTTATGACGAAAAAAAAAAATGCAATAATCATGTAGCAAAATTCACTGATAGGAAACCGGGAAGGGGGATTCTACTGTCACCCGTATACAATGTCCATTCCACCTCTAAACAGCTCCTATGCTTAAGCTCTAAAAGTCGGAAAAAATGCAATAATCATGCACTGTAGAAACATTAAATCCACCAATACAACTTATACAAAAATATATATATATAGCTTCCAAATTCTGCATTAACATCATACTCTCTCTCTGCCCTCGAAACTCATCTTGTTACACTTTTTCCACAGAGTCATCAAACTGTCAAGGGAATCATCTTCCACCCCTCTCCCTACCACAGAACTTATGATCTGATTTTCCAACAAAACCCCATGCCACAAGCAAAAACAAGATGTAATGGCTCCAAGGACTGGTTGCAATCTAGGACTAGGGAATTGGCTTACTAACCATTTGTCTTTCATAAGGAAAACCTGTTAGAGAGACAAAAGGCCGTAGGAATCTTGTCCCATGTTGTTACACATTTTCTCAAAAAAGAATCCACTACAGGAGCTTTAATTAATTTTAACAGTTATATTGCCTGAAGACTACACCACCTGTTCGAGGGAGTCCTTGGACAGAGTGAAATACCCTCTATAGAACACACACAATGCACAAATTACTAGAAATGAAACCCTCACAGGCTGAGCATAACCACAGCACTATATCCCTTAAAACTCAGCCACAATAGCTATTCAAAGATGTGATCCACGTCTGTTCATGAAATAAATCCCAAAGCTGAACTTTTTGTCACTGAGACCTTAGTACCTTACAAATTGCATCAAACCTAGATCACTATACAAGAGAGATTTTCAAACTTCAGCATTACACATCAGAACTTGACATGAATTGATATGAGAATCAGCAATGACTGAAGAGGCAAATATAGAACACCATAACATCAGGCATTAGCATTGTCAACTCATATCATTAATCAATGCATGACATTGAGCACTGCCTTCGGTTTCAAATAATAAGTGATGGTAAGGAAATTATCAGCATTTGACTGCTACATGATCATAGTATCACAATCTAAAAAACTTCTTTAGAACATCAAAAAATGACACATAGACGTATTAAAATTCCTCATTCACGGAACTTCTATGATAGACATTAAAAAAGTAAACCAAGTAGGCAAATGAATGAAACAAATTCATGCTATATTTACATTTGTTAAATCTGCAATGTGAATAGACTGATAACTGTTTTCGTTGACCTCAATCCTCTTACATGAGTGATGTGGGTGTGATTCCTAAACTTCAATATTTTTTTGAGACGTAAACTTGAACATCAACCACAATTTCTTTTCCCTTCTATAAGGAAGAGGCAGAATAATCACCATTAAGCCACAACGAGAGGTTATACTCTCCTCAATTTTTATTTCCCTCTTCACTCTTAATGTATAATAAAAAATAGTGACACAGCAAAATAAATAAATAAGACTTCTAACAAACATGGAATATATGGGAACATAAAAGCAGTGAAAATCATAACATGCACGTGAAATATTTGAATTTTGATCGGCTTTAAGCTCCACAGTCCACACTAATTGTCATATTGATTGTATATCACAATATCCTTCAATAGACAAGTCATAGACATGCCATTTCACTAAGTTTTTAGGCTTGTAGCTAATAAATTACAATGACTTCGAAAAGGAAACAATAATGGATTACTGAATTCAGTATCAAATCAGATTATCAATGCAAGGTTATTCAAATTCAACAGGCAACTCAAATTCCATTCTGACAACCTATACATAAGTCAGATGAGCAAAAAATTGACTAGATAAGTCATCACTTCCAACAGAGCACGCTCGATACATATTTAAGAAGAAAAAACAATTATCTATGATTTTGTTTGGCTTTATGATTTTGTCCTGCCATAGAGCTATTGTCCTCGTAAGTTGATAAACATTCCACTTCAAACTTTTTTTCTTCAATAGCTAAGCAAATGTCATTAATTAATCAGTGATGAGTAAAATAAAATCATAAGCAGACAGATGAGATAAACAGAACAATCTGAGAAAAACACCGACCATTTTAATGCATAATCAGATTGCATGTATCCAGAGATTACCGAACCTTCGTCTCAAATCCAAATATATTGGAATAAAAGCATACGTAACGATCAAACAGGTACATATGGCCCTGCAACCATAGAGATCCAAAACTTAATAACTGACAATATATGCATAGGAAATGAGACACAAAAGGTCGCTAGAAATATTAATATATAGAATGGCTGAAATGCATTGTACAGAAGAAAAAAAATCAAATATGTAGCTCCAACTAAATAGTTTTGAACAACAATTTATCAAAATAACCTGCAGAAGAATATTTTCTTGTAATGCACAATTGAAATCCTGAATAAGAACCTGCAAATAGAAGACAGAAAATGGAATATTAAACAAGATAGGCAAATTAAATGCGACATCTCCAGAATAAAGGGGTAATTTGAAACCCAAAAGGTATGAAAGACAATTGAAAGCAAAGAAACAATCAAAATACTTCTCCTGAACATGGATAAGTAATCCATTTCTTTTATGCAGGATTCTTCTCCACATTCACTATTGTCTATTTAGGTAGAATTTAATCGCATCAGCATTAATTAGTCCTTTCATCTGTCTATACTAATAATAAAAGCAAGATTCTAACTGATTCACTACTTGGTGTTCTTTCTTGTCTCCCAAATTTTCTCTAGAAGTTAGTTGCAGTTGTCAAAACCAAGGAATCAGACAGAGAACAAAAATGACAATTAATTCCCGAAACCAATAAAACGCAGCTAGAACTCTGCAGTAGTCTAACTTTCTCTCCTGTTTAATTCTCATATCTCAATTTTCCTACAATCAAATTGATGCTTTTAGTACTGAAAGGTCCTACTTGCCTTTTTGCTTCTATTAGAAGACTTTGGGCAGCAGGAAAATTGAGAGGAAAAAAAAGCCTTGTCTTTTGAATAATAAAGACTCCAGCTGGAATACTAGTCAAATGGTATCAATTTTATTTTAGCTATATTGATTTTAGCTACCCCATGCCACAGTTTCAGGTCTATGGGAGAAGAAAGAAGCGAAGAGTGAGAAGTGCGCTTACATTTAAAACAATACTTGGAATATGAGGCCTATATTGAATAGCATATGCGAGAATGAATCTGATGGAAAACATCCCAGAGAAACCCCAGAAAAATACAATATTGAGCCTATTGACGGGATGTATTCGCAAAGAGGTGACGAATAATTAATAGATATGGGAATATTGCCCTTTCTATAATGCAAGACAAGACCATATAAATCTAACTGTATCCAAACTACACAATATAGGAGCCTCATACTCTAGACCATCCTTTTTTTAGGAGAACATTTTTCCACATCATCTTTGTTCTCACTTGGAATTTACTGGGTTACATTAGAATAATACTCAATATGGAAATTAAATTCCTTGCACAATTTAGAAATCAAATTCGTCATTTAGGTTGGTTACAAAAGATAAATGCATAGAAAATTTAAATTTTACATGGTGATGGAGTAATTTTATTGATTAAAGTACTAAGATAGTACTAATTATAAAGATAACAGCCAGAAGACTTAAAATTTCCCCTTTTCTGCTCCATTTTCATTTCCTTATGGAGCTCAGAAGCTAAACTAAATACAAATATAATCACCTATCAGTTGCATGAGACATCAACACCCTTTTTTATGAAAACCAATTGATCTGTTCAGCTCATATTTAAAAAATCATGAAAAAACAAGAGAGATCCCGTTGAAAGAAGATAACATCCATTTTAAGCAAAGACTTAAAATCCATCTAATGTCTTTTTGAGCTATGATTCTTTAAGTCTTTCATATTGTAGTGGCCATTTGTAAAAAGGCTTTCCGGCAAGTATAATTGCGCTTTATGAAGGACCTAACTCGTTTAAATTTTGGATTCAATAAAAGTAAAGTGATTTCAATGGAAATTACACAAAAATCTGGTGCTCCAGTGAAAGCTTCTCTCTTAGCAAGGGCACCTCCAATGAAGAGGAACTTAGCATTCAATAATTGATAAGGATAGAAGTTTCATGTCTGATAATTCCTGTCCTTTTTCCAAGAATAAGTCAAAATCAGTCAATCATATTTTTCTTCATTGCAGGGTGTTGAGGAATATTTAATGGGAATTCAACAGATACCAAGTGGAATTACCAGGGCGGAATTAGCTAGGAAATACTTCTTTATTCAGGGAATGAACATGGCAAAGTCAAATTATGTTTTCTTCTTCCCTTAGATAATTTTGTTCATGTGTTAGAGAACTGATACATTATTCTTTAGATATGAATAGCTGAAACTAGTGTTGCATCAGCTCAGATGGACCAAAAATATTTTCTTTCTACTGATGTTTGTTAGCCTTGGTTTCTAGATAGTTTATCTTGGAGTGTAATTTTGTTTGGTATTGGTTTTGCTTTTTTCATTAAAGGAGGAGCCCCTTGGCACCTACTAATGAAAATTCTGTCATCAATCAGGGAAAAAAGCAAGAAGAAAATCAATTTTCAAATGATATGTAAGGATAGTAATCCTTTGAATTTTCAAGTTGTTAGACAACGTAGTACTCTGGGGAATTCCCAATCGATATCTAATTAGCCTTGTAATTCTTGAGATTATTGAGCACGAAAACATCAATTTCACGAGATCCTATCACATACTACTTCCCTACCATTGACCATTATTGGGTGAAACGCACTTACTTCTTCAGCGGGAAGACGAAACAACTGGCGATACTCCTCGCTCCTCGAAGACATTGAAGACTGCCATTGAATGACCAAAAAAAAAAATCAAAACCACAAGTGGCAGCATCCTTTCTTTTGCAACAAACCAATCGTCAAATAAGCACTAAAGAACAACAAATATAAGCAAGAGAACATTAGTCTATGGCAACCAAGACAAAGACTTCAATCCTTCAGCAAAGCAAAATGCAAAACTGGGCAGTAAGAGTTTCCAATAACGCAGAAAGTCAGAAACCGCCGGGAAAAAGAAATTTCACCACCAATATTCCATATCCTTTTCTCCTTACGCAACACTTCCTCAAACTATCGAACAGAAACTTGTCGATAAAACGAGAGAGAATTGAACACATTTTTTGGCAAATAAAAAGGAAGTAGATAGTTACCTGAATATCAGCATCTCTTGGAACGCTGATCGATCGATTTAAACGATCGGACTGATCGGGCGAGGAAGAACTGGAGGTAGTCTCAGACGGACGCTTCAGAGACGGCGATTCCATGGATTGTGAAGTAGGTACTTCCCTCTCTGCACAAACCAACGAAACTGCCATAGAGTGAGAGAAATCACATAGATGCCCTATAAATTATGCTACGCTCATAGATTTGATCTCTACACTGAAGTTTGGACTTCGTAAATCAGAGGGTGTGTGGGAAAAGAAACGTCCACTGTAAGGCTGGTTGGTGTCAGTGGACGGATTGACGAACGGTGGAGCCAGGTGAAAAAATATACATATCAATATCTTGA
>JAODPA010067237.1:0-10638 GCA_025585075.1 Nepenthes mirabilis
AATTAAGTTAATATAAGTAAATCAAGGTCAAAGAACGTGGAAGAAATTGGATTAAAAAGCCAAAAGAACCATAATTGGTAAAATCGAGAGCCAGCATTGTAAACCTTAAAATGTTAATCCGTAAATAAATTTCAAGTTTTAAATTATGATAATCACATTCTATTACGCTAATAAATTAAAATTAGGGTTCAAGAATGTGAAATATTTGGTTAGAAAGATCGAAACGGGTCCCGAACGGTGTGTACATGAAGCTGCCTCGCTACAGGCCTGCCCCAACACAGACCTGCACCCGACTCACGCTCAAGCCCCCTATCAAGCGCCAATCCCAGGGATGGGGAGCCCGAAGCACACCCGAAGCACACTCAAGTGCTGGATCCAGGGGAGGGGTGCCCGACACACGCTCGAGCGCCAGTTCGGCTATTTAAGTGCACACGAGGTTTCTTTCCATCATTTTGAGTGCAAAACCGAGAAAGGAGAGAGAGAGCATGGAGAAGAGAGAGAGAAGGAGATTAAGGCTCTCAGGTTTGTTTCTTACTTGGAACTAGTTGAAGAAGTTGTAGGTCGGGTCGAACCAAGTGTACTCATATGCTTTTTTTTCTCTTGTTACACTTTTTGTTCCATTCTCTCCAAGTATTTTCGTTCAAATGCCCATCTAAACTTACATTTTGTAAATCCCATGTCTTGAGCATAATTATCTATCGATTTGATGTCCGATTGAGTAGTTTTACATGGTTTTATGTACATGAAAAATACTAACCCACACCCCGTCATTTTTACCCGTGTATTTCGGGGTTTATACATGATTTGGCTTTAGATATTTGAAATCCTAACCTTGTGAACGTTTCTTTACCTTGATTATTTTATGTTTATTTACATATAAATTATATATGATATTTTACGTGTTCCGAAAATATTGTTGGATACATTTATAAAGGGATTTATTGTCCGAAAGTTCTAAAGTTTGTTTGGCTCATTATGGTAAGGACTTTCTAATTTTCTCCAAACTTCCTGTTAATTTGTGCATATATTTGAAGTCATGTAAAGATTTAAATTCTGAAGAATCTGAATATCTATATCTGTATCAAAGAAATATAAAAATAAAAAAAGTATAAGAAGGGACCTCCACAATTGTTAATAATTGTGAACCGTTCTCCAGAAAGTGAGGACTAAGGGATAAGAATTAAGTGTGAAAATATCCTTAAGATAAGATAAGAAATAGGAACTTTGAGATCTATTATCCGATATCCGTTATCTGCTATCTGAATTTGTTATCCGTTCTGTCAGTATTGGTATTGCAATCTAAATTTGTCATCTGTTCCGTTAGTACTGGTATTACTATCTGAATTTGTTATCCGTTCCCTGAGTACTGGTATTGCCATCTGAATTTGTTATCCGTTCCATCTGTACTGATATTTCCCTCCGAATTCGTTATCTATTCTATCAGTACCGGTATTACTATCTTAATCTGTTATCTATTTCGCATGTACCGGTATTGCTATCTGAATCTATTGTCTGTTCCGTCAGTATCGATATTACCATCCGTATCTGCTTCTTCAAGATTCTATAAGCAAAAATTTATCAATAATTTGAATACAATATCTATATCTAAAGAAAATTAGAAACAAGATATAAAAGTTAAACGTATTCCGGAAGTGCATTTAATCATGCCTCATGTTTATGCACCACGTATTATGCTCCTATTTCTCTTTTCTTGCATTATTTTGAGTATATTGCTTATTGTCTGTGACAATCCCAAAAATCTTAAACGAAAACAAGTAAGGTTCTAACTGTAAAATGACCGTCAGACTAATACAAACCTGTACAATATCCCTATACAACACAAATATCTCAACAACCAAAACACACAAGATCCACAAAGCCACAACAAAATTCGTGGCACCAACGTCATAACTCTGGTTACAACATCGACTTAGATAAAATGCCACTAGGTACTTAAACAAACCCTAAAAATCTGCAAAAGTATATACATCCATCATAAACAGTAGAAACTAAACTATATGTACATCGTCAATATGCAACTACATGCATATACATCCAAGTCCACAAGATGATCTTCCAAATCTTCTTCCTAGCCAACTCCTAAACTCTACTCCGCCTCATCAGGTATAAGTTTGTACTTATCTGAAAAGAAGAAAACAGTAATGATGAGCCAAATGCTCAGCGATATACAATATAATTAAGGACAGTAAGTAATATACTCAAAATAAAGTAGAGAAGGAATATAGGAGTATAATATGAATGTATAAATATGAAATATGAATAAATACATTTCCGGAACACATTTATTCTTTCCCATCATTCTTTCGATTCCTTTAGATTATAAAACATACAAAAGTTTCTTTATCTTTTCATATTAGGGCCAGTAGGCCCTACCAGCTTACAGTGTAATTGAACGAGAAAAGAAATGTGAATACTTTCACACATTCTAAGGCACAACCCACGCAATTTAACACCCCGTGATAAACAGTATACCTTTAACTCGATATATGGTGCAATAAAACTTATACCACCATGTCCCCCAAGGCTCAGAGGCAATCCTTGTGCTACCACAATATTATCCTAAGGCATACCAAGGAATATTACCCTCTGAATGTAATTCATTGGTCCAATTTCATGATAACTTATTCTTAGAAAAATTTCATACTCATTCATAATACTTTGTTCCCGCACCAGGACAATGGTTCATCAAACTTATCAAATGTGATGTACCGTATTTCAAATCGAAAATCCAGTAGAGTTCTAGCTGTAATATGGTTGTCGACCCAATTCAAAAACCTATAAAATATTCTGTACAATATACATAATCGACATATTCACAAACACAAGATCCAAAAGCCACAATTATCAACATATGGCGCAGACGTCATGACTCCGCCGTGTCGTCGGTTCAGATAAGATGTTACTAGGTACCAATATAAACCATAATAAACTGTGAAAAAATATATATCCATCAATATAACAAAAACTACACAAAAATAAACATCATCGTCACACACATATGTCGGTATACAATTCCATCTCAAAATATACAAAATATTCTATGAGGAATGTGCAAAACTACTAAACTAAGTCCATAAAGGTCTTCCTCCAAGATCTACAACCTAACCAACTCCTAAACTCTAATTTGCCTCATTAGGTAGAAGTTCGTGCTCATATGAAGGAAGGAAAAATATTAAGGGTAAACCAAATGCTCAATAGGTATAACATAATCAAGGATAATGTACAATACATTCAAAATGGAACAAAGAAGGAGATGGGAGCATGATATATGATTCATAACATGAAACATGAATAAATACATTTTCAAAATATAAATAACTTTTCATATTTTATCTTTCTTTTCTTAGTATTCCATAACATGTATAAATTTATTTATCTTGTCGGACCAAGACCAATAGGCCTTACTAGCTAATGATGCAGTAGAATGAGGAAATGAATGTATATGCTTTCATACATTCTAAGGCACGACCCACGTCGCTCAACACCCCGTGGTGAGCAATATACCTTTAACTCGATATACAAAGCCATATCACATATGCCACCGTATTTCCCGTGGTTTAAAGGCAGTCCTCGTACTTTTATAGTAATATCTTAAAGTATGCCAAGGAATATCATCCACTATAATACACTGATAGGATAATCATTGAGTTTTCACTGTAATATCAATGGCATACCAGAGAATACTACCCTCTGAAATATAAATTTGTAGTCCAAGTTTTACAATTTCTTATTCTTTGAGGAAAAATCTACCAAATTTCTTTCACAAAATTCTTACTCTAAGAGAGCGAAGCATACATATATCAAATTGTGGCATTTTCTTCTTATACTTTGCATATCTTGCGTAATTCTTTTATACATATACAGATAATTATTTCTTGTAGGTTTAAGTTTTCACGTGATTTTAAACATATGCATAATTTAATATGATACTTTAAAAAAATTAGAAAATCTTTATCAAATTAGGCCAAACATGACTTTAGAGCTTTCGGACGAAATAATCCTTTACAAACAGTTCACACATAATATTTTTGAAACATACAATAGAGTATATACAATTACATATGATTGAGTACCCATTAAACAAAACAGAATCATGTAAAAGTCCCAATTAATTCGTGTGAATAGTGACGGATGCTGGTTTAGGGTCCCGTATGTACAAAATTGGACAAAACTTCAAAAATCATACACCCAATCGGTAAATAATCATATTCAAGACATACGTTTTCGTTATCTAAATTCAAATCATGTATAAAACTCAAAATAATTGGTTAAACAATGTCCAGGCGTGGATCAGGGTTCCGGCAAACGTAATTTCACATAAAATTACTAAATCGGATATCCAATGATAAATTAATATATACAAGGCATGGGTAATGATATTCTGGAGCCAATTTATGCTAAAGCTCCAAAAATCGGAAGGTGAAGGCATTTGGGCATGGGGTTACGGTTTTGGGATGCATAAAACTGTACGAAAATGATGAATCGGATAACAAATTGATAAATTCCTATGCCCAAATCATGCGTTTCATAAAATATGTGCATGGGTTGGGTATCGAGATAATAATACCCGATGGGGATCGAATGAAAATTAAAAAGAGATAACATAATGGGTATGAATTCACTTACTTCGACCCGATCTATCACTTCTCTAACTAACTCGAAGTCGAAAGCAGACTCGGGGACCTTGGTTTCCTCCTTATCTCTACTCCCTTAGCCCTCTCTCTCTCCTCTTCTTCTCTCCCTGAACACCTTCACCCCTATTTCCTTTATTATTATTATTATTATCATTGTTATATATATATATCGTTTCTTTTCTTCCAAAACTCAATTCAATATTTAGGCGATAATACGGGCATACTTCGGACGCTAGTCTAATTAATCCAAATATCAATCAAAATTTTATATTATTTAATTAATTTTTATTACACCCGAGTTATCAAAAATAATAAATAATCCTAATTAAATTGGATGAATATTCGAGATATTACACTCTTCCCCACTTATAAAAATTTCTTCCTCAAAATTTACGCACATCAATCCTCGAACAAATAAGAATAATTCTTCCATACTTAACCTCAACTAAATGATTCCTCCGAAAATATTATCCTGAACACCTAATCTTTTTTATCTCAAAATTTGAGCTGAAACCTCAATATAAAACAACTCCTCAAAATTAGCAGTAACTCACACATAATCACATACGAAACATACCTACATAAAACACATCATAGCGATCCACCAAATTTAGGACAACGCCAATTCATTAGTCATCTCTCCAATTCACTAAAAACCTCAAATGGCTGAAAAAATCTCAGTCTATCATTCGCCCCCAAAACTCAAAATTCTCCTTTTCAGGATGATTCCAGAAACATCTAACTGCACTTCTCGAATATCCAATCGAGTTACAAATCTGATCTCTTCATTCAACCCTCAAATCAAATCTCGTGATTGATAACTATGGCCCACAAATTTCAGTTGCGCCACTCTGATTGATCGCTTATTTGAGCAGCAAATTCACTTGTACTTTTATCCATTAATTCATACCAAACACCTAAGTTATACAGTAGCTATAAATATAAGTAAAATCCCAAAGGTATCAACACCACTAAGGCAAGACCTAAAATCCTCATATTACAATTAACTTAGAAAATACAATTGAAGCAATCACCCAAAAATTTCAATATAGCCTCAAGTTACTACCAAAATCTCAAAACTCAAATTTTTAGCAATTTATCATCTTATTGGCATACCGACGAGTCAGTTTATTCAACCCAAGCATATCATCCAATTTCACAATAAATGGGTCATCCTCGTCAGCCAATTTACATTTTTCAAAATGATACCCATAATACTTGCCATCCTAACAAACTCAAAACAAAAATCCACGACGGCTGCTCAAATGACAATTCCATAATCTCAAAACTATGGATATAACTCTTCCTTCCAAAACCAAAAGCGAAGCACCCAATTTGCTCAGATATTAGAAGCTACTCAAGATTCACCCCCAACATCTCCTATTGAGCATCAAGACATACTCTATCAAAAGATTCCTGACATCCAATTATCGGTAATAATATTCGCTTTAAACCAAAGACCTCACTGGCTAACCCCAAATTATAGGTGGAGTAATTCTGATCATAGGCTTTCCACCAACCACCCATACAAGTCATGGGGAAAACATATTCCTAGAACTTTCTCAAAGGCATCACATTCTACTATAACTCACTAGGCCCATCAAGGGTCAATCCAACGATATAGTCGACAATTTACCCTTAATTCCTCGAAGACTACCCTTACATATCCCATTCCGATGAATACCGATCGCTTCTAAGCCAAACGCCTCACAGGCACAACAATCCTCGAGAAATACCTATCGGATAACTTATCGGATTTAGTTAGACCTAAGCTGACCATATACCTTCGTGACATTAATCGATCTTCCCAATTAGCACCACTCCAAAGCTCTACAGACCCAAAATTATACTACCAAAGAAGCCATATGCCCAACGTAACATTTCCTCCTACCAAACTCACATTATTTTCTCAATTGAACACACGGCTGACTATCTTCCACAATCCATGATACAGTCCTCAAATAGAGTTCACACACCCTTATAATTCTTTGAACTCAGTGACAAGGCCATTACAAAATTGACCTAAATATAGTTGGAAGATCCAACCCATAAAATTCACAGATATGCAAATGAATCTACAAACCCAACTGTCATTACCAAAACTAATAACGACCGTGTCTTAATCCTGAATGCTGCCACTACCAAAACTCTCATTCATCTCCAATCGACAACAATCCGGTTACAGATCAGCCTTTGAAAGCTCCACACCTTGGCAAAAGGTCAAATAATTCATCTATTCGTTCACAATGCTCGTTTATCAAACCATTCATTCCAGAACAACCTAAATTTTAACTATTAAAAAAAAACCTTATCAATTCACCTTACTCATCTCAAAGGTTCTAGAGCATCCCACAGCGGAACCTAACTGATACTTCCTTGATCCTATACAAAATCTTTAAAAAAGATCAATGTTAATTATGATATAACCTCGAATTACTGATCAAAAGATCAATCAACGTAATCTTTTCGCTAGAAACATCCTTAAATACTTATACAGTCAAGACTTCTTGGTGACCACAAGATGACTCCTAAATGTGGTCTCATTTACTAGATAAATTTAGCATAGATCCCATAACACGACCTGTAGGCAAAACAATAATAATTTTTCGATACCTAAATTAACTCTGCCTCATACTCAAAATTTCACAATTAGATTGCAGAGTATAATATTCTTCTCAACACAATTCATACTAGCATGGTGACTCATTAACCAAAACACCACCGAAATCAGATCAAGGCTCAGTACCACAAAATAATTTTAATCAGCCCAACCAATCATACCTACAGACCCAAAAAATGTCATAGATATCGATACAACTAGTATAAACCCTAGATTCTCAAATTAATGAATAAATTTAGGAAACACAAATGGAAATATAGATTCTAAATCCCAAAATAATACATATATTGAAATGTTAATATCTAGGGGTCTTGCCTTCCATCGCGGTAGATGACGCCTTCATACTTATGCCATTACTACGGAACCTATGCACTGGACTTCTTCACTGTCCAACTCATGGAGTAAGGATAATCTCTAATCATGTGGTCGAACTATCCACAATTAAAATATGCTCTCAAAAATCTCATTGAAACAAAATATTTATCCATAGAGTATCCACAAATATATCCTACGTTATCTCTTTATCCTCGAGACCCATGATTATTTTCACGTTAACCACCCAAGGTCGACTTCCTCTTCCATCTTATATGAGGCAACATTACCTTATCTTCTTTCAAATATTGGATCACCAACAATGTCATCTTAATTCTCAAGATCCATATTTCAACTTCTATAGGATCCAAGCTACCCAAAGGTTTAGGCATTTAATCATCACTAAATCGATTATAAATCGACATCCTTGGATTTGCTACACCAGGATTGATTTTAAATTATATTGACCTCAAGCCATCAATCCCACCATATCCGTCATACTTACCATGTTATTCAAACATTCTTCTTAACAAATTACTAGTCTGTGAACCTCAACTCAGAACTGATCAAACTTAAGCTTTGAACTAAAATTGATTAACCCAAGCCTCGAATCGACATCAATCAAATTCAAACCTCAAGGTGCCTCCTTACAACTCATTCTCTCGACCTCGCAGTCGACCACCACCACAAGTAGACCTTCATCTATGAACCATTACAATTGTTAATATCCTTTTTGAAATCAAACAACACGGGCTAGGTTGCTCTTAGGATACTAACTAGAACAATGTAAAATAGACAATCAAACTTAACAACCAATCCTAACTTAGTTCTAGCGTAAGTTATTGGACTAGGATAACTACAATTATTTGATCTAACTTAATCATCCTACTTTTTTATTTACTTATTTAATTTATCTTACTCTAACCTAAATTTTCACACAAGATTCAAATCATACATAAGATATCTTTTTCTTTGATACCAATTGTGACGTACCATATTTTCAACCAAATATCTGGAAGAGTTTTGGTTGCACTACAGTCATCAACGCAATTCAAAAACCTGTAAAATATCCTATACAACATATATAATCCACATATTCACAAACACAGGATCCAAAAGCTAAGATTACCAACATGTGGCACTGACGTCATGACTCCTCATGTAGTCAATTCAGACAAGATGCCGCTAGGTACCAATACAAACTATGATAACCTGCGAAAGTATATATAGCCATCAATATAGTAGAAACTATGCTAAAATATACATCATCATCACACACATATATCAGTATACAATTCCATCTCAAAATATACAAAATACTCTATGAGGAAGGTGCAAACTACTAAACTAAGTTTACAAAACTCTTCCTCCAAGATCTGCAATCTAACCAACTCCTAAACTCTACTCTGACTCATCGAGTAAGAGCTCGTACTCATTTGAAGGAAGATAAAACAGTAAGAGTGAGCCAAATACTCAACAAGTGTAATATAATCAATGATAATATATAATATATTCAAAATAGAATAGGGAAGGAGATGGGAGCATGATATATGATACATAACATGAAATATGAATAAATATATTTTTAGAATACAAATAACTGTTTACATTTTATCTTTCTTCTCTTAGGGTTCCATAACATGCATAAATTTTTTTATTTTTACGAATCAGGACCAGTAGGCCTTACTAGCTAACGGTGCGGTATAACAAAAAAATGAATATGTATGCTTCCACACATTTTAAGGTACGACCTACGCCGTTCAACACCCCATAGTGAGCACTATACCTTTAACCCGATATACGAGGTCATATCACATATGCCACCATGTCCCCCATCGTCCAAAGGTAGTCATCGTACTTTCACAGTAATATCCTAAGGCATGTCAAAGAATATCACCTATTACAATATACGGCCAAGATAATCCTTGAGTTTTTATCGTAATATCAATGGCATGCCAGGGAATACTACCATCTAAAATATAAATCTATGGTCCAGGTTTTAAAATTTTTTGTTCTTTGAGGGAAAGTCCACTAAATTTCTTTCACAAAGTTCTGACTCTGGGAGAACGAATCATACATATATCAAATTTTGGCATTTTCTTCTTATACTTTGCATATCTTGCATAAATTTTATATACATATACATATAATTATTTCTTGTGGGCTTAAGCCTTTACGTGACTTTAAATATATGCATAATTTAATATGATACTTTACAACAATTAGGAAATTCTTATCACATCGGGCCAAACATGACTTTAGAGCTTCCGGACGAAATAATCATTCACAAACGGTTCACACATAATATGTTCGGAATATACAATTGAGCATCTATAATTACATATGATTAAATACACATTAAATAAAATGGAATCATGTAAAATTCTTAATTAATTTGAGTGAACAGTGCCGGGCGTGGGTTTAGAGTCCCGTATGTACAAAATCGGACAAAACTTAAAAAATCGGACACTCAATCGGTAAATAACCATATTCAAGACATAGATTGCCATTATCTAAAGCCAAATCACGTATAAAACTCAAAATATTTGGTTAAACGAGGTCTGAGCATGGGTTGGGATTCTGACAAACGTAATTTCATATAAAACTATCAAATCAGATATCCAATCAATAAATTAACAAATATAAGGTACAGATAAAGATATTCTAGAGTCAATTTATGCAAAAGATCCAAAAATTGGAGGATGAAGGCATTCGGGTGTGGGGTTAGGGTTTTGGGATGTACAAAACCATGCAAAAATGATGAATTGGATAATAAATTGACAAATTTCCATGTCCAAGTCATGGGTTTCACAAAATATGTGCATAAGTTGGGTACCGGGACAACAATGCCCGATGAAAATGGAATAAAAATTAAAAAGTGATAACAAAAAGGATATGAGTGTAATTGTCTTGACTCGATCTATCACTTCTCTAACTAACTTGAAATTAGAATCGAACTTGGGGACCTCAACTTTTTTCTTCTCTCTCTACTCCTTTGGCCCTCTCTCTCTCTCCTCTTTTTCTCTCCACAAACGCCCTCACCCCTGTTTT
>JAODPA010067238.1:0-10637 GCA_025585075.1 Nepenthes mirabilis
TCCCTGGATCCAAATTTCAAACGGGTTCGAGTTGACTTGAACGTATAGATCCGGCTCCATTCTCTAAGTCTGGACCCTACACACCACAACAGCAAATAAGAGGTCAGGTGTCAACGGAATATTATCCCGCCAAAAACACTTCGATACTCAAGTCAACAATCGACATTCGACTTTTAAGAAAGGCTATTGAAATTAAGGGAATGAGAGAGTGTGTGAGAGAGAAAAAGCTTTTTGGTGAGTATTTGCCTTCAGACGTGAGAGGTGTTCTCGAAGAGTACATTGATTTCTCAAATCTGCATTCGCAAGGAAAGAGTGGATGACAGAGTCCTGTAAGCGTGGAAACTTGAAGGATTGTCAGAGTGCTATCAGCGTTAGTAGAGAAAGGCGCCTCTGAAGTCAAAAGAGTGGGTATGTGATGGACATAGAGAGCTTAGTATGCTTGGAAAGGAGCGTCTATAAGCGTGTAAAAGTGCTTCTTTTTTCCCCCTCTTTGGAGTGAGGACTCCATGGGCATTTTATAAGCAAGGTGTTGAGCGACCTTCCTTACGCAGGAAGGCATAATTCTTGCGCCCTTGCTGGGCGTCCTTCGTTAGCGAGAAGGTCCGATCTTAACAATCTGTTGGGATTGCTTCTCTTTTGAGGGTTCATTGCTTTCCTTCTGCATCATATTACCGTTAGGGCTTACTGTGGGCAGGAAGAAAGAACCAAGCGCTTGTCTTATGGAACGCACGCTGAATCTGTTGGTACCCGTTATAATAAGATTTGTCTTTTGGAAAGACGCGAAATCAGGGAAGATGACCGTTACTGGTCATGTAAGGAGGAGTGGGCCCAACTAGGCCTGGCCTACGCGTTACCCTTTCCTTTGGACCGGCCTACTATAGTGTTTTCAGTCAACAGATATGTTGACCGCCTCACGGGAAGCCTATTGGCCGCCCCGTGTGGCCTCTTATACAGTCAACGCCTGGCGTTGACCATTCAAGTGTGCCTTTGTGCCTTTGTGGACTTAGACCGTTTTTCTTATTAGGCCAACCCACTATGGGTGCACCCATCACTAGCCCCCCATATTGGTAGTCTGATTTCTGACTTCCAACATGTTCATGATGGGATTTGTCTGACTGTCGTCTGCTAAGGACTTTTAGGCTGGTGACGGAGTTGTTGGTCATCTTGGGCGGAGCCCTGCGCTCTTCTGGAATATTGACTCAACCAGTTAACCGTCTTGGAGAACTTCTGGGCAACTTGAGAAGGAAACGTTGACCGGATTTGTTGACCGGATCTTGGGCTTTCGGGCAACTTAGAGAAGGAAGTGTTGGTCAAATTTGTTGACCGTCTTGAAAAACTTCCGAGTAACTTGGAGAAGGAAGCTTTGGCCATTAGCCGTCCAGTCATAAAAAGTGTGCCATGTGTCATCATGTGGTGTATTCAGGATCCTGATATTTAATGAGCCAAAAGATTTGATTCAGCGGCTTCCTTTTGGGAAACGACACGTGACGGTAATGATGGTGTATACTTTCGAGGCGATTTTACGTTCACACTGGCATTTAAGTTGCCCCTCCATTTTGAATTTTCCTACGCCTTCTTCTGCTTCTTTGTCTTCCTTAGTCTGAAAGAGCGAAAGGGAAAACCTAGACAATTCTCTGACCATGGCTTCCGTTGCGGATATCGTCTCAGTCATTAGAAAGAATTATGTGAAGGTATTGTATGTGGAGTACAATATCACAAAGGAGATCGCCTTCCGTGATCCTGGGAAGGAGGACAGGGCGTTCCTGCCACTTGCAAGCTTCGTGACCATTTACGAGGTTCATTTGAGAAGTGGGCTTCGCTTTTCGATTCCTGATAAGCTACTGTCGATCTTCCAGGCGGTTCGAGTCCCCATCGCATAGTTTCACGCCAATGCAATTCGATATCTATGCTCCTTCTGCATATTTCTCTGTCAACATTCGAGGCTGCTGACAATGTCGATGGTTAGAGGGCTCTTTAAGCTTAACCAGGGATCAGAGTGGATCTCTCTAGCCCCACGCAACGGTCGTGGGGTAAGTACCGTCATATACGATTCTTTGAAGAACTGAAAAAATCAGTTCTTCTTCGTTCGCGTGGGTGAGTCTTGGCCCTTAGCCAGGGAGTAGGGCCAAGGTCTCTCGTGTTGAGGCCAAGAAGGCCAAGTGCGGGCCTCCCTCTCCCGTTCAGAAACTTAAGGTCCCACCACCGGTGGTCCTATAGAGGAAGAAGAGAAAAAAGGGATTTATCATAGGCTCTCACCTGTCTGATTCCAGTCCCCCTAGTCCAATGCAAAAGAGGGTGGCCACCGTGGCGCCTTCTTCGTCGTCCTCTTGGCCAGACTACCTCACTCCCGGGCACTTTGCGGGTGTTGGTGCTATCTCCGTGATTGAAGCGAAGCTGGCCTTAGAGGCCTGCCATGCCAAGTTGGGTGCGAGGACGAGTGGCGATATTGTTTTGGCATAGCCTGCGCCGGCGAGGCTGGTATTAGACCCTCACCCTGGCCTAGAGGAGTTGGCTCTTGAGCCGTCCGCTGAGACGCCTGCGCCAGTTGTTGTGCCGCGAGCTGAGCAGTAGGAGCCATCCATTGGGTCTCCGGTTGTGGAGTTACAAGTTGACCGACAGGAGACGATTCTAGAGCCATCCATTTGCCTTGTCTTTAACTCTGTCGTTTCTGACCTTTTTCTTCTTTTTACTTATATATATATTTTACAAGCTGACAAGGTCGTAAGCGCCGTTGCTAAAGCACTCGGGTAGAGAGACAAAGTGATCTCCGACAGGGACACGAAAATTGCCTCACTGGACTCGAAGCTGGAGGCCGTAAAGGCGGGTCACCGGAAGGATGCAGTTGCCTTGAAGTCTGTGCTAGCTGGCCTGGAGGCGAAGGTTGCCAATCTGAGGGAGGAGAATGTTTTCTTGAAGGAAGTTGTGGTGGCCCGCCTGGTTGAGGAGAGTGACTGCCTCAAGGAGGAGAACGCCCACTTGAAAGAGGAGAACGAGCTAGTTAAAAGGCGCCTTGACCAACTTGCGGGCCACATGACTGCTCTGTAGAATGACCCGGGTCTCCCTATTTGCCCCCACGAGGTTACTGATATGATGCTGTCACGACTATGGGAGGGGGTCAACATCAGCCGGCGCCTCGTGCGACTGATTGATCCCAATTTTCCAGTGGAGTATACCAATTTATCAAATCCGTGCGCCCAGCATCGTGAGAGCCTCGTGAGGGAGCCGCGGAGCAGTCAAGAGCCACCACCGCCTCCTTAGTTTCTTTTTTAACCTCCGTTTTTATTTACCTTGTGATGTAAATGTATGTAAGTAATGAAATGAGCATTCTTGCCAATGCCATGTGCCTTAGCATTCACTGCTGCTTTCAGATTACTCAGTGTTGTGTTGGCTAGCCAACTTTGCTTGCTACTTGAGAGTTGGCCGCCCGCTTTGTTCGAGGCTCCTGTGGCGCTTTCCGAAGGATTTGAGTCCTTGGAGTGGTTTCAAGGCTGATACCGATGTTCAGCCTGCTTAGTACTCGCTTACGACTTAGGCTTGGTGGCGCTACCCACGTGTAGACTTGGGCGGCCCGCTTTGGAGGACTATTTTGTTCATGTCGACCATCGTTGACTGATCACGCTATCTCCTTGTAAAGGAGGTTGCTGCACGTGTTGCGTTAGCCACATAAGATTTTTGACCGATAATGGGCTACTTGGATAACCAAGATTTAGATACGACCACTCACGAGCCACCTGGATGACCAGAGTTTAAGTTCGACCAGTTACGGACCGCTCGAATGACCGAGATTCATGTACAACCACTTATGGGCCGCCTGGATGATTTCGGTTTAAGTTCAACCAGCTACGGGCCGCTCGGATGATCGAGGTTCATATACGAACACTTATGGGTCACTTGGATGACCAGAATTTAATTACAAGAGGGTGAAGACCCTCTTAACTTAGGGACAATTTAGGTCGTTTAAACCTACAACAAGAAAGATACATATGCATACAAGAAAGAAAACATACATTCAATACAGAGAATTATAACATGCTCAACATGCAATAATGGATATTTATTAACAAGAAAACAAGTAGTTATGTACAAGCAGAGTGGTCTCCCTACCTAGGCCCTCATTGGAAATAACGTTTGAGGTAGATCACGTTTCAAGTCCATGGGACCAACTTTCCATCCTGGTTTCAAAATTTGTATACTCCGTTTCTTAAGATGATGGAGATGAGGAAAGGCTCTTCCCAGTTTGGGGGGAGCTTATTCCGATTGGCAATCTTGCCAGTAACCTCGATGCTTCGCTTGTCCAAGTTTCCAACGTCGAACTGCCGCGCTTTTACCCTCTTGTTGTAATAGCGGGTGACTCGCTATTGGAAGGCTGTTGTTCCCATTATGGAAACGCCTCGGGCTTCATCTAGCAAGTCCCGGTGTTTCTGAATTTTTTGGGTGTTACCTCGCGGGTCGAAAGATTTGACCTTAAGACTTGGAAGCCTGATTTTAATCGAGATGATTGCTTGAATCCCGTAGTAAAGACTGAAAGGTGTCTCGCGAGTTGGCTCCTTTGGAGTTGTCTGGTAAGACTAAAGGACAACGGGGAGCTTGTCCACCTAGGAGCCTCCAGCGTCTTCTAGCTTGGTCTTAAGCCCGTAGAATAGCGTACGGTTTATGACCTCCACCTGTCCATTCGTCTGAGGGTACGCCACTAAAGTGTGGACCAACCTAATGCCCAAGCTAGAGCAATACTTGGTGAATTATTTTCATAAGAACTGAGTCCCGTTGTCAGTTACTATAATCTCTGGAATGCCAAATCTGATGATGATGCTCTGGCAGACAAATTCAAGAGGGTTGTACTTTGTGATCTTAGCTAGTGGAACGGCCTTGACCCACTTGGTGAAATAGTCGATACTCGCAATGATAAACTTCCTCTGCCTCGTCACTATGGGAAACGGGCCGAGAACGTCAAATCCCCATTGTGCAAAGTGTCAGGGTGCATGGAGGGACTTTAGCTCGATGGACGGCTAGTGGTGAAGGTTGCCGTGAAGTTGGCAACTCTCACACCTTTTTATGAATTCGAGTGCATCCTTTTTCATGGATGACCAGTAGTAACCTTGCCGCAAGATCTTGAATGCCAAGTTCTTGCCGCCAATGTGCAATCTGTAAATCCCAATGTGGACTTCGCCTAGAGCGTAGTTAGCCTCCTCCGGGGTTAGACACCGGATGTACGGAGTCGAGTAACCATGGCGATATAGCCGTCCACTGACTACTGTGTACCAGTCGGCCATCTTTTTGATCCGCTTGGCCTGTTCCGAGTCTTTTGGCTGTGTTTCGTCTGCCAAATACATTAGGTACGACGTCATCTCATTTTCTGTCCTGGAGATTTATATCGCTTCCTATTTCTCTATACTGGGAGTGTTCAAAATCTCCCTCACGTCCCTTGAGTACTGCTCTGGATTTTCGGCCGTGACTACTTTGTCCAATTGGTCGGCCTTCTAGTTTTCGGTTCTGAGGATATAGATCATGGTTAACTTGTCGAAACTCTAGGTAACCTCTCTTACCGTGGTCAAGTATTCGGCCAAGTGTGGGCTGTTTACCTCAAAGCTCCCGTTAACCTGATTGACGATTAGTTCAGAATCGCTGTAGACAGCTAACCACCTGGCTGAACACTCTTTGGCCAATCTTGAATCGGCTAGTAAGGCCTCGTATTCGGCAATATTGTTGGTGGCTAGGAAGCCAAGTCTAACGGAGTACTTTACCTCGAACTTGTCAGAGGTCTTGAGGACTACCCCAACTCCACCGCCCGAGTCCGTAGACGATCCGTCTACGTGAAAGACCCATTCTGGCACTTCCCCATGTTGTTTTGTATCCCCAGTGGGTTGTTCTACAGGAATTGGGGTCATGGTCTCAACGATGAAGTCAGCCAAAACTTGTCTTTTTATGATGGGTTTAGGTCGGAACTCGATGTCGAACTCTCCCAACTCGATAGCTCACTTCACCAGCCGCCCAAAAATATTGGGTTTTTGGAATATGTTTTTCAGAGGTTGGTCTTTGAGAACTGTCACTCGGTGCGCCTGAAAATATGGCCTCAGCTAGCAGGCAGAGAATACAATAGCTAAGGCTAGCTTTTCCGGATGCGGGTAGCGCATTTCTGGACCTGGCAGTGTCTCACTCACATAGTAGATAGGCCGCTGAGTGTCAAAATCCTGTCTTACGAGGATCGAATTAAGGGACACTTCTGATACCGTAAGGTAGAAGTACAACTCCTCCCCACCCTTGAGCGACGTTAGCAGTGGTGGGCTAGTCAGGTATCACTTCAACTCATCGAAGGCTGTATGGTAATCTTCCATCCATTGGAAATCGTTTTATTTTGTTCCCCTTAGGGCTTTAAAGAACAGCTGGTACTTGTCACCAAATTTCGCTAAGAAGCGGGACAAAGCTGCCAGTCGTCCAGTCAACCGCTGAACATCTTTGACGTTTTGCGGGGGTGCCATGTTCGCGAAGGCCTTAATCTTCTCTGGATTTACGTCGATCCCTTGTTGAGAGCCTATGAAACTCAGGAATTTTCCTGAGGCCACTCCAAAGACGCATTTGGTGGGGTTCAGGTTTATTCGATGTGCGCAGAGCACCTCGAATGACTCTGCCAAGTCGCGAATATGGTCGCTGATGGTCTTACTCTTGACGAGTATGTCGTCGATGTACACATTTATATTGTGACCGATCTATTTCTCAAATATTTTGTTTACGAGCCGCTGGTAGGTAGCTCATATGTTCTTCAAATCGAAGGGCATCACCTAATAACAATAGGTCTCCAGGTCTGTCATAAACGAGGTATGCTCCTCATCTTCTGGCCTCATTGGGATCTGGTTGTAGTCATAGTATGCATCCATGAAGTTCAATAGCTCATGTCCGAAAGTGGAGTCAACCAGTAGGTCAATCCTAGGCAGCGAAAAGTTGTCCTCCGGGTAGGCTTTGTTAACGTCAGTAAAATCGACATACATTCGTCATTTTTTGTTACTTTTCTTTACCAGGACAATATTAGAGAGTGAATAGGGGTACTGGACTTTTTCGATGAAGCTGGTGTCCAGTAGTTTCCTTACTTCTTCCCGGATGGCAATTAACTTTTTCATCGAGTGGTTTCACCATTTCTATCTGACAGGTTTTGCGGTCTGGATCGAGGCCCAACTTGTGAATCATTAACCCGGTCGAAATCTGAAGCATGTTAGCAGGTGTCCAGGCAAAGATTTCAGCGTTCCGTTGATAGAACGCGATCAGCTCGTCGCACAGTGTGCCAGTGAGTGAGCCGGCGATCTATACACACTTGTCTGGATCTTCCTGGTTCAGTGGGACTAGGTTGGTTGCCTCACCCGATTGCGCCTGTTGTAGGGTTGTTTCATCTCGATGGTCGAGTTCTCCTGCCATTCTTGTGTTGCCGCTAGGAGTGATTTGGGACATGTAATACGTCCACCCAGTGATTTGGTCACCCAGGACTTCGCCCACACCGTACGGCATTGGGAATTTCATTTTTATGTGTGGTATTGAACTGACGGTTCCGAACATTGTTAGGCATGGTTGGCCTAAAATAGTATTGTATACGGAAGGCAGGTTGACTACTAAGAATGTTAGTGTACGACTTGCTATTTTTGTGTATTGCCCAGGGTGACATTTAATTGGATCGTCCCTTGGACGAGCATTGGTTCATTGTCCAGGCCATATAGTAGGCCTTTGGCATGTTTCAGTTGATTCTTTTTCAAACCTAGTTTAAAAAAGTATCAAGATAAAGTAAATCACGTGAACTTTCATTATCGATAAATACTCGTTTCAGTTGGTAGTCAAGGCTACTGTTCGAAACGAGCGTTGATACAACAATGGGATATGTATGGGGGAAAACTACATGCGCTAAGTCACTGTCACTAAAACTAATGACATCGTCAGTGGTTCGTTGCTTTTTCCTTTCGACCTGCTCCTATCTATTGTCTTCTGGGTTCTTAGCCAGTCAGGTGGTGATCATATTGACCACTCCTACCGCAACTCGATTTCGTGAAAGAGAAGTCTCCGGTCCTTCCCCTCCTATAACACTAGAGCTATGATCGGAATTCTTGATGAACTTGGACAGATGGCTCCTCCGAATCAGTTCTTCGATCTCCTGCTGGAGCGTCTTGCAATCCTCCGTAGAATACCCGAGAGATCGATGGAAATCGCAATATTTGGCAGGATTTCCTCCCTCCGTTTTCTTAAGTGGTTTGGCCACTTAAAGAACGTTTTTTCACGGATCTGCATGAGGACGTTTGAATGTGTGTCCGTCAAGGGCGTTAGGCTGATGGGCCCGTAGCCCTTGCACTCCTGTGGTCCTGTCCTGTGCTACTTTCTGCGGGTGTGATCGCCGCCGTTGAATTTCCTCTTTCCTTCTCCTGGGAATGAGCGAGGTTGTTCCATTCATTCAAGGCATTTAGCCTCGTTCTCCTCTTCTGTCACTACGCATACTCGGGTGATAGATTCTGCCTCCCTAAAGGTTTACGGGTTCTTGTACACTAGGTGCTTGAAGAAATCCACATATGTCAGTGCGGAGATGAAACTCCCCAACTTCATCTCCTCTATGAGCCTGGGGATCCGCCTGACTTTTGCCAAGAAGCGATCTAGAAGCCTCCGTGGGTTCTCCCCATGCCTTTACTTGATGTGGGAGAGGTACCATGACTATTTTTCTTCTCGGCGGCTGGAAGCGTATTGGGCCAAGAAGAGATCGGTCATCTCCTCGAAGCTTCTGATGGAGCCTGACAGGAAGTGGTGGAACCATATACGTGCGTCACCCTTTAGGGTGAGCAGAAAGCAGCGACACATTGCTAGACCCTCTAACTCCTGCAGACTCAGATGGGTGCAAAAATGGTCGAGATGATCCACAAGATTAGTACTCCCGTCGTAAGAGTCAAGAGGAGGCATCTTAAACTTTGCGGGCATTGGTCGGTTCAAGATCTCCGCCGTGAAAGGAGATCTGTCCAGGTCGATAGTGTGTTTGTTATCCTTGAACACGCGGTTCCAGATCTGCTCCAACCTGGGATCTGTTGAAGTGGCGTTGGCTGATCTTTTAGAATTGAGATAGGCTCTCAACTTCATCACTTCCCTGGCGTGGCCAGTAGCCAGCCGGCTATTGCCCCCAGTGGATCGGACCGCTCGAGAGCTCTCTCCTGAGCCTGACTTCTGGTCTCCGCTCGAGAGTATCGGGGGTTCCTCCATTTTGAACTTGATTTCAGAGTCGCTTTTTCAGAGCGCTCTTCAAGCCTGAGCTGACTTGGAGCGCGAGATGATTCATGTATCTGGGAGTGGACCGGCCTTCTGGATTTTCTGGCCAGCTTCTTCTTCCTCTGGCCAGCTTCTTCTTCCTCTAGCCAGCTTCTTCTTCCTCTGGCGTCCTCTCTTGGAGGTCGGTTCAGGGATTGCTATGGGCGGAGCCCCCGGCTGAGAGCGCTCCTGTCGAGAACAGAGTATTTGGAGTATCTTGTTGGTGTTCTACATATACTCCACCAGATACTAAAAGAAGGGCGCTGGCATTCCTTAGACCATGGTATCAGCAGCGTGGTCTTGGTCGGGAGTGGTCATATCTTTAGCAGGTTCACTAACTTGAGCCATCGTGTTCACCATTCTGACTAACTCTAGATGTGAGGACGAGAGAATTTCTTAATGAAATATGGCAGGTTTTTCGTAAGCGCTTCCCACAAACTGCGCCAATAATGCGTCCTTGGATCTAAGTTTCGAACGGGTTCTGATTGAGTTGAACGTATGAATCCGGCTCCGTTCTCTGAGTTTAGACCCTACACACCAAAATAGCAAATAAGAGGTCAGGTGTCGGCGGAATGTTGTCCCACCGAAAATACTCCGACGTTTAAGTCAGTAATCGGCCTTGGGCTTTTAAGAAAGGCTATTGAAAGTAAGGGAATGAGAGAGAGAGAGATAGAGTGAGAGAGAGAAAGGTTTTTGGTGAGTGTTTGGCTTCAGACGTGAGAGACGTTCTCGAAGAGTACACAGATTTCTCAATTCTGCGTTCACAAGGAACGAGTGGATAACAGACTCCTGTAAGCATGGAAGCTTGAAGGATTGTCAGAGTGCTATCAGCGTTAGTAGAGAAAGGCGCCTCTGAAGTCTGGATAGTGGGTATGTGATGGTCATAGAGAGCTTAGTGTGCTTGGAAAGGAGCATTTGTGTGCGTGTAAAAGAGCTTCTCTTCCTTTGGAGTGAAGACTCCATGGGCTTTTTATAGGCAAGGTGTTGAGCGACCTTTCTTGCGTAGGAATGCATGATTCCCACACCCTTGCTGGGCGTCCTTCCTTAGCAGGAAGGTTCGATCTCAGCAATCTGCTGGGATTGCTTCCCTTTTGAGGGTTAATTGCTTTCCTTCTACATCATGTTACCGTTAGGGCTTACTATGGACAGGAAGAAAAAATTAAGCGCTTTCCTTATGGGACGCGCGCTAAACTGTTGGTGCCCGTTACAGTAAGAATTGTCTTTTGAAAAGGCGCGAAATTAGAAAAGATGACCATTACTGATCGTGTACGGAAAAGTGGGCCCAACTTGGCCTGACCCATGCGTTGCTCGTTCCTCTAGACCGGCCTATTGTAGTATTTTCGGTCAACAAATATGTTGACCGTCTCACGGGAAGCCTG
>JAODPA010067239.1:0-10637 GCA_025585075.1 Nepenthes mirabilis
AGCCTTTGATAGATGTGTGCTTGTTGCAGGATATTTAAGCAGGTTGTATTTCGGTTTTCGACCAGTTGCAGAGGAAACTCTGCCGGATTTTCTGTAGAAGTCTATAGTTTAACTATAGGCTTAGGGTTATGTTATCATTAACGGAGGTTATTCAATGGAGAATAATCCGTTCCGTCACACCTTGCCTCTGGATCCGAAGCGTTGTTAATCCGGACGGTTCACCTTCTTCTATTAGACATGACTTCAGCGACGACTTTGATTTTTGAAAAGAATATTTTTGTCAGTCAATTAGCCAAGGGCGGCTATCACAAATTACTCCGTCCAAAGATTAAGTAAAGTTAACCTCCCCTTTGCCGTAACTAATCCTATCCTAAGTTTCCGTATTGATTCAAATTGACCTAAAGCATCTCAGTTTTCTCTCTGATACAAACTGTGACAGTCCGGCCTTAATCCACTGCATAAAGCCGCCGTCAAACCTAAATCCTTACCTCAAAATAAATTAATAGATAATAATTAGGTGGACATAAAAATTTTTCTTTTCTTTCATATGAATAGACCTTTCTTTTATATACAGGATTGCATGAGGCTGAACTACATGAACTGGCCTTCCAATTTTAATGTCATACAAGGCCGACCAACACTAACGTTAGACGGACCTAAATGCCTTGATACGACCTGAGATGCTTACTAGAATTATCAATTTCATTTATCAAAAAAGTAATCATGGAAACATGCTAACATCCATATATTCTTATACAGCGGAACTGTTCTACAAGTCTTCTCAAAACATCAAAAGGAATAAATCAAGTTTTTCATTTATCAGCTCCGGCCAGCTATGCCGTCTAGCTACTTCATATGGTTCTACACAACTTCATCCTCCATAAGCTTCTCGTCATTTGAAAAGTGGCAAGAGTGAGCTACAAAGCCCAGCAAGACACTCACATGTAGAAAACATAAACATTCATATAATAAGATCAAAGTAAGGATTTATATCAAAACTTTAACATATAAAATCACCATATAATTTCTTCTTTAGTTCAGAATTTTCTTGTTCTTATTCTTATTATCTTGTCTCCAGAAACATCATAAAAACCATTCGAAATTCTTATCATCTTTAGAGACCGGACGGGAGCGGACAACATCGGGGAAGGGTTTTGTGTTACTGCATAACCTAAAGCCGTATCCTCTCATTATGCTCCCCGAGGTGGGAGGTAATGCATTTAACCCGATATACGAGGCCATAGTCCAAAAGTCTTTTACCACCAAAAGTCTCCCCCCGTGGCCTAGGAGGCAGTCCTCGAGTGTCACTCCAATATCATTCTTCCATTTTTAACAGTAAGTTTAATGGAAACTCGATTCTTAGTTCGTTTCTTTTAATGGCCATCCATCATAGTTTGAAAGTCAAAAGTGGTAGAGTTCCACTTGCTGTCCGGATTACATACATTTTCCTTGTTCTTATAAAAAGGCCGGAGTTCATTTCTAAAAAGCCAGAGCTCTTTTCTCAAGAAGGCAGAGTTCTTTTCTCAAAAGGCCAAAGTTCTTTTCTAAAAAGCTGGAGCTCTTTTCTCAAGAAGGCGGAGTTCTTTTCTCAGAAGGCCGAAGTTATTTTCTAAAAAAGGCTGGAGTTCTTTTCTCAAAAGCCGGAATTCTTTTCTTGCAAAGCCAGGGTTCTTTTCTCGGAAAGGCGGAGTTCTCTTCTCAAAAGCCGGAGTTCAAAATCCGGAGTTCTTTTTCAAGAAAAGCCAAATTTCCAAATTCGGAGTTTCTTTCCAACAAGGGCCGAAGTTTTTTTTACTGAAAGCCGGAGTTCTTTTTATTGAAAGTCAGAGTTCTTTTTACTGAAAGCCGGAGTTCTTTTTAACAAAGGCCGAAGTTCCTCTTATCAAAAGCAGGAGTTCTTTTTCATTAAAGGGTCGGAAGACGTTTCTTTAAACATGCAATTATCAAAGTTCATATAGATCGACAAATAATCATACTTTAAGCAAAACAAAAATCGAACATCATGAATAACAGGGCTTCTTTTTAAACATGTGATTAAGAACGATTCTTCCTTAAATAATATGAACAGAACAAACATCATATATACTGAAACATAAATTCATCTGAAATCAGATATACTTGCATAGCAAACATGCATAATCATGAACTTAAAACAAGGGCATATGAACAGAACAAACATCATAATATATACTGAAACATAAGTTCATCAGAAATCATATATACTTGCGTTGCAAACATGCATAATCATGAACTTAAAATAAGGGCATATGAACAGAACAAACATCATATATACTGAAACATAAGTTCATCAGAAATCAGATAGACTTGCGTTGCAAACATGCATAATCATGAACTTAAAACAAGGGTGAGTACTCTTGCCTGGATTTCTTTTACTTCGCCTTATACTTTTGGTCTTCCTTTACTAGAAAACTCTATTGCGTGCCTCTTTCTCACACCCTTTAATTCTTATTTATAAGCGTTGAGTCTGGCGGCCGTCGTTAGTGTTTGGCCACACCAGTGGGGATGTTTCGGAATATGTTGGCCACACTAGGGGGGATGTTTCGGAATATGTTATTTATGGCTTTACTCTCCCGAAGAGTTTCCTCATTAAATTTCTAGGTTATTTATAGTTCTCATTTCGAAGTATGTTGGCCACAGTAGGGGGAATGTTTCGGAATATGTTGGCCACACTAGGTAGGATGTTTCGGAATATGTTATTTATGGCTTTACACTTCCGAAGAGTTTCCTCATTAATTCCTGGTCAACTAACCTTGACCGGATTTAGGTTTCTCATTTAGCCATTTTTGGTCAACTAACTAGCGTTGACTGGATTACTTTCCTCTTCACATTTTTCGGTCAATATTTTACGTTGACCGAATTACTCCTTCCTCTCTGATACCAATTGTGACCGTCCGGTCTTATTCCACTGCATAAAGCCTTCGTCAAGCCTAAATCCTTGCATCAAAATAAATTAATTGATAATAATTAGGTGGACATAAAAATTTTTCTTTTCTTTCATATGAATAAACCTTTCATTTAAACACAGGATTGTAAGTGGCCGAACTACATAAGCTGGCCTTCCGGTTTTAATTTTATACAAGGCCGGCCAATACTAAGGTTAGACGGACCTAAATGCCTTGAAACGACTTGAGATGCTTACTAGAATTATCAATTTCATTTATCCAAAAAGGTAATCACAGTAATATGCTAACATCCATAGATTCTTATACAAACATCAAAAGGAATAAATCAAGTTCTTCATTTATCATCTCCGGCCAGCTATACCGTCTAGCTACTTATTATGGTTCTACTCAACTTCGTCATCCATAAGCCTCTCGTCATCTGAAAGGTGGCAAGAGTGAGCTACAAAGCCCAGCAAGATACTCACACGCAGAAAACATAAACAAACATATAATTAGATCAAAGTAATGATTCATTTCATAACTTTAACATATAAAATCCTCATATAACTTCCTCTTTAGTTCAGAATGTCTTTGTTCTTATTCTTATTATCTTGTCTTTAGAAGATTCATAAAAACCATTCGAAATTCTTATCATCTTTAGGGACCAAATGGGAGCAGACAACATCGAGGAAGGGTTGTGTGTCACCCCACAACCTAGAGCCGTATCCTCTCATTATGCTCCTCGAGGCGGGAGGTAATACCTTTAACCCGACATACAGGGCCGTAGTCCAAAAGTCTTATGCCACCAAAAGTCTCCCCCTATGGCCTAGAAGGCAGTCCTCGAGTGTCACTCCAATATCCTTCATCCATCTTTAATAGCAAGTTTAATAGAAACTCGGTTCTTAGTTCATGTCTTTTTATGGCCATCCGTCATTGTTCAAAAGTCGAAAGTAGTAGAGTTCCACTTGCTGTCTAGATTACATACATTTTCCTTGTTCTTATAAAAAGGTCGGAGTTCATTTTCTAAAAAGGCCGGAGTTCTTTTCTCAAAAGGCTGGAGTTCTTTTCTAAAAAGACGGAGCCCTTTTCTCAAGAAGGCAGATTTCTTTTCTCAAAAGGCTGGAGTTCTTTTCTAAAAAAAAGGCCGGAGTTCTTTTCTCAAAAGCCGGAGTTCTTTTCTTACAAAGCTAGAGTTCTTTTCTCAAAAGGGCGGAGTTCTCTTCTCAAAAGCCAGAGTTCAAAAGCTGGCGTTCTTTTTCAACAAAAGCCGAAGTTCCAAATTCAGAGTTTCTTTCCAACAAGGGCCGGAGTTCTTTTTATTAAAAGACGGAGTTCTTTTTATCAAATGCCAAAGTTCCCCTTATCAAAAGTAGGAGTTCTTTTTCATTAAAGGGTCGAAAGTCTTTTCTTTAAACATGCAATTATCAAAGTTCATATAGATCGACAAATAATCATACTTTAAGTAGAACAAAAATCGAACATCATGAATAAAAGGGCTTCTTTTTAAACATGCGATTAAGAACGATTCTTCCTTAAATCATATGAACTTAACAAATATCATATTTACTGAAACATAAATTCATCAGAATTTAGATATACTTGCGTAGCAAACATGCATAATCATGAACTTAAAACAAGGGCATATGAACAGAACAAACATCATAATATATACTGAAACATAAGTTCATCAGAAATCATATATACTTGCATTGCAAACATGCATAATCATGAACTTAAAACAAGGGCATATGAACAGAACAAACATCATATATACTGAAACATAAGTTCATCAGAAATCAGATAGACTTGCATTGCAAACATGCATAATCATGAACTTAAAACAGGGGTAAGTACTCTTGCCAGGATTTCTTTTACTTCACCTTGCACTTTTGGTCTCCCTTTACTAGAAAACTCTATTGCGTGTCTCTTTCTCACGCCCTTTAATTTTTATTTATAAGCCTTGGATCTTGTGGTCGTCCTTAGGGTTTGGCCACACCAGGGGGGATGTTTCAGAATATGTTGGGCACACTAGGGGGGATGTTTCGGAATATGTTATTTATGGCTTTACACTCCTGAAGAGTTTCCTCGTTAAATTTCTAGGTTATTTATAGTTCTCGTTTCGAAGTATGTTGGCCACACTAGGGGGAATGTTTTGGAATATGTTATTTATGGCTTTACACTCCTGAAGAGTTTCCTCGTTAAATTTCTAGGTTATTTATAGTTCTCGTTTCGAAGTATGTTGGCCACACTAGGGGGAATGTTTCGGAATATGATGGCCACACTAGGGGGGATATTTCAGAATATGTTATTTATGGCTTTACACTCCCGAAGAGTTTCCTCATTAATTCCTGGTCAACTAACCTTGACCGGATTTAGGTTTCTCATTTAGCTATATTCCGGTCAACTAACTGGCATTGACCGGATTACTTTCCTCTTCACGTTTTCCGGTCAACATTTTACGTTGACCGGATTACTCCTTCACGCCTTCTAATCAACATTTTACATTGACCGGATTACTCCTTCACGTCTTCCGGTCAACATTTTACGTTTACCGGAGTGCTCTTTCTTCACACCTTCCGGTCAACACTCGTTGACCAGATTACTTCCCCGCCTTCTGGTCAACACTCATTGACCGGATTATTATCCTTAACTCGTTTTTCCTAGGTAATTTTAACTCGTCATTGGGGATTTTCTATATTCTAAGATCTGGGCCATTACAATCTCCCCCACTTACATGAATTTCGTCCTCAAAATTTTTAAATGAAGTTACTAATCTTCAGAAAATAGTAGGGATATTTGTTCCGAATCTCTTCCTCTCGTTCCCAAGTTGCTTCTTCAGGTGAGTGATTTTTCCAGAGTACCTTTATTAAAGAGATTGATTTGGTGCGTAGCCTTTGTTTCCTTCGATCTAAAATATGTATTGGTTCCTCCACGTAGTATAAGTCCTTGTCAATTGCTAAAGGCTCAAACTCAACTACATGAGTAGTATCATGGACATATTTCCTAAGCTTTGATACATGAACACATCATGTACTTTTGTTAAACTTGGTGGTAGTGCAAGTCTATAGGCCACTTCTCTTATCTTTTCTAAAATCTCAAAAAGGCCAATAAATCGTGGCTTCAGCTTTCCTTTTACCCCGAATCTGTACGTCCCCTTAGATGGTGACACCTTTAAAAATACAAAATTGCCTTCTTCAAATTCTAATGCAGACCTCTTCCGGTCTGCATAGCTCTTTTGTCTGCTCCGGGCAGACCTTTAAAAAGAAGCCCTGTTATTCATGATGTTCGATTTTTGTTCTACTTGAAGTATGATTATTTGTCGATCTATATGAACTTTGATAATTGCATGTTTAAGGAAAAGACTTTCGACCCTTTAATGAAAAAGAACTCCTGCTTTTGATAAGAGGAACTTCGGCCTTTGTTAAAAGGAACTCCGGCTTTCAGTAAAAAGAACTCCAACTTTCTATAAAAAGAACTCCGACTTTCAGTAAAAAGAATTCCGGCCCTTGTTGGAAAGAAACTCTTAATTTGGAACATCGGCTTTTGTTGAAAAATAACTCCGGCTTTTAAGAAAAGAACTCCGGCTTTTGAGAAAAGAACTTCAGCCTTTTTTAGAAAAGAACTTCGGCCTTTTGGGAAAAGAACTCCACCTTCTTAAGAAAAGAGCTCCAGATTTTAGAAAAGAACTCCGACCTTTTGAGAAAAGAATTCCGGCTTCTTGAGAAAAGAGCTCTTGCTTTTTAGAAAAGAACTCCGACCTTTTGAGAAAAGAACTCCGACCCTTTTAGAAAAAGAACTCCGGCCTTTTTATAAGAACAAGGAAAATGTATATAATCCGGACAGCAAATAGAACTCTACTACTTTCGACTTTTGAACTATGACAGATGGCCATTAAAAGACATGAACTAAGAACCAAGTTTTCATTAAACTTACTGTTAAAGATGGATGAAGGATATTGGAGTGATACTCGAGGACTGCCTCCTTAGCCACGGGGGGAGACTTTTGGACTACGGCCCCATATGCCGGGTTAAAGGCTTTAACTTCAGCCTCGGGGAGCATAATGAGAGGATACGGCTTTAGGTTGTGGGGTAACACACAACCCTTCCTCGATGTTGTCCACTCCAATCCGGTCCCTAAAGATGATAAGAATTTCGAATGGTTTTTATGTTGCTTCTGGAGACAAGATAATAAGAATAAGAACAAGAAAATTCTGAACTAAAGAAGAAATTACATGGTGATTTTATATGTTAAAGTTATGATATAAATCCTTACTTTGATCTGATTATATGAATGTTTATGTTTTCTGCATGTGAGTATCTTGTTGGGCTTTGTAGCTCACTTTTGCCACTTTTTAAATGACGAGAGGCTTATGGAGGACGAAGTTGAGTAGAACCATATGAAGTAGCTAGACGACATAACTGGCCGGAGCTGATAAATGAAGAACTTGATTTATTCCTTTTAATGTTTTGAGAAGACTTGTAGAACTGTTCTGTTGTATAAGAATCTGTGGATGTTAGCATGTTACTGTGATTACCTTTTTGGATAAATAAAATTGATAATTCTAGTAAGCATCTCCAGTCATTTCAAGGTATTCAGGTCCCTTTAACCTTAGTATTGGCTGGCCTTGTATGAAATTAAAACCGGAAGGCCAGCTCATGTAGTTCGGCCTCTTGCAATCCTATGTTTAAATGAAAGGTTTATTTATATGAAAGAAAATGAAAATTTTTATGTCCACCTAATTGTTATCTATTAATTTATTTTGAGGCAAGGATTTAGGTTTAACGTCGGCTTTATGCGGTGGAATAAGGCCGGACTGTCACAGTTGGTATTACAGGTGAGATCCTCACCATGCCCAAACCCTATTGCACCACGAGGCGCTATCGGTGAGTCGGGTTGTTTAGGAATGCCACCCCAAGCAGGCAATAAATTCCGTCAGAGGCTAAATAATGGCGAGAGACTGATAATGAACAAGTATCATGAGGGAATGATGAAAAGGACTTTGAAAAGAGTTAAAGAATGCATGAAATTGTCAGGTGGGAAGCAGATCGGGGCCGGCAATAGGCCCTAATCGGATGCAGAACGGTCACAAGCAAGCCCAACGAATAGATCCGGGCATGGGCCAATGTAGATTGAGGGGGCGGCAAAAACCCATGCCGTATACGAGCTCGGGAGCATTGTCCTAGTGATCGTGGAAGGCAGTGTGTGCCGTCATGGCGTGCTTGGCACCTACACGCTCTGGGCATCAGCCTGCGGGCCCCTCATTCTACCATCTTAAAACACAGACTAAGGAGTGTGACGTCTGTGCTAGTCAACGGGCGAGTAAACCTATACAGCACAAGGAAGCTAATTGATGGGACCCCCTGTGGGCTGCATTGCTGATTGACAATGATTTTTTGAGAAGGGTTCGAGTGAGGGCATACCTGTTGGGAGTGAAAAGATGGTGAACTATGCCTGAGCAAGGCGAAGCTAGAGGAAACTCTGGTGGAGGCCTGAAGTGAGACTGGTGTGCAAATCATTCGTCTGACTTTGAAATAGGGGCGAAAGACTAATCGAACCGTCCAGTTGCTGGTTCCCTTCGAAGATTTCCTCAGGATAGCTAGTGCTGGAATACGAGTTCTATCAGGTAAAGCCAATGATTAAAGGCATCGGGGGCACAACACCCTCTACTTATTCTCAAACTTTAAATAGGTAGGATGGCACGACTGCTTCGTTGAGCTGTGACATGGAATCGAGTGCTCCAAATGGGCCATTTTTGGTAAGCAGAATTTGCTATGCGGTAAGAATCGGAAGCTAGGTTATGGTGCCAAACTGCTCACTAACCTAGATCCCACAAAGGGTGTTGGTCGATTAAGACAGCAGGACGGTGGTCATGGAAGTTGAAATCCGTTAAGGAGTGTGTAACAACTCACCTGTCGAATCAACTAGCCTTAAAAATTGATGGTGCTTAAGCGGGAGACCTACACCCAGTCGTCGAGGTAAGTGCCAGGCCCCGATGAGTAAGAGGGCGTGGTGGTCGCTGTAAAACCTATGGCACTTGCTAGGGCAGAGTGGCCATCAATGCAGATCTTGGTGGTAGTACCAAATATTCAAATGAGAACTTGGAAGACCGAAGAGGGGAAAGGTTCCATCTGAAAGGCACTTGCACATGGGTTAGTCAATCCTAAAGACGGGGCAAGTCCGTTTGACAATGCACCAACGCGAGTTTCGAAAGGGAATCGGGTTAAAATTCCTGAACTAGGACGCGATGGTTGATGGCAACATTAGGGAGTCTGGAGACATTGGCAGGGGCCTTGGAAAGAGTTATCTTTTCTATTTAATGGCCTTTCCACCTTGGAAATGGCTCAACCGGAGGTATGATCTAGCGGTTGGAAGAGCACCATACTTGGTGTGGTGTTCAGTGTGCCACCGACTGCACTTGAATATCTAGAGGACCGTGTGCCAACCAAGCCTGGTCGTACTCATAACCACATCAGGTCTCCAAGGTGAATAGCCTCTAGTCGATGGAACAATGTAGGCAAAGGAAGTCGGCAAAATGGATCCGTAACATTGGGAAAAGGATTGGCTCTGAGGGCTAGGCACTGGCGTCCAAGACCCAAATCCATCAGCTATCCATGGACTTCTTGAGCTACCTCTGTGGCGAGAGCGGATCGCCAGGTGCTGGTCGGGGGACTTACTTGGAACGACTCCCTAGTAGGCCTTCTCTGGGCATTGAATAGCCGACTCAGGACTAGTACGGACAAGGAAAATCTAACTGTTTAATTAAAATAAAGCATTACGATGGTCCCTGAAGATGCTAACACAATGTGATTCCTGCCAAGTGCTCTAGATGTCAAAATGAAGAAATTCAATCAAGCACGGGTAAATGGTGGGAGTAACTATGACTCTCTTATGGTAGCCAAAAGCCTCGTCATCTAATTGGTGACATGTATGAATGGATTAATGAGATTCCCATTGTCCTTGTCTACTGTCCAGTGAAACCACAGCCAAGGGAATGGGCTTGGAAGAATCAACGGGGAAAGAAGACCCTCTTGAGCTTGACTCTAATCTGACTTTGTGAAATGACTTGAGAGGTGTAGGAGAAGTGGGAGCCCTTAAGTAAAAGTAAAATACCACTACTTTTACGATTATTTTACTTACTCCGTGAGTCGAAGGCGGGGCATGGCCCCTCTTTTTGGACCCAAGGCTTGCCTAGAGGGCTAATCTGAGTGGAGGACATTGTCAGGTGGGGAGTTTGGTTGGGGCGGCACAGTTGTTAAAAGATAATGTAGGTATCCTAAGATGAGTTCAACGAGAACAAAAATCTCATATGGAATCAAAGGGTAAAAGCTCGTTTGATTTTGATTTTCAGCATGAATATGAATCGTGAAAGCATGGCCTAACGACCCTTTAGACCTTCAGAATTTGAAGCTAGAGGTGTTAGAAAAGTTACCTGTGACGACCCGACTTTTAATATTATCAAAAGCCGTCGTCAATACTAATTCATATAATAAAAGATGAGCATAAAATTTTTTTTTTCTTATCTTTATTCACACCTGAGATGCATTCTAAAGATAAATAATATCATAAATCCCAAAAGTGTCACAGAAACATTCTAACATTTATAAGCAGCGGAAATCAAATATACAAGTTTCCTCAAACAAAATAAACAAAACTCTAAAAATTTGCTCTAGCCAGCAAAACCATAGGACTCTATTCGACTTCGTCCTCCATAAGCTTGTCATCTGAAAATTTGCA
>JAODPA010067240.1:0-10637 GCA_025585075.1 Nepenthes mirabilis
AAGGTGCTTCGTCATGGATCGAGAGGAGCTCCATGTCTTAAAATGTGATGGATACACCCATTGTGGATTGGCCCAGGAAGGTAAAATGGCCCAAATCCATGAAGGCTCATGCATTGGCTTGAATGGTCAACATGAACTGTTGATCGGATGAAAAACCAATGAAACTAGTACAAAGACGGACAACTGGCATCAGAAATAGTCAATATTTCTGTTCACTGGCAGCACTGTAGCAGGCCTGCCCACGAATAAGCTTTAAGTGGACCAGGCCCAATTTGACCTGCAGTAGCTTTCTTCCCTAATTTCGCGCTCGCCCAAAATGCAACCTCTACAGCAACGGTCACCAATAAATTCAACGCACACCCTATGAGGAAAGCACCAGATACTCTCCCCTGTCTGCTATAAAGGAAGGCAATCCCCCCAAAGAGCCGTTACCGTCATTAATACCAACGCTAAGAAAGGAAATTGTTCCAACAGAGCGTTGGAATCAAGCACTCCTGCCTAAGGAAGGAGGCCAGGCCTCTCAGCTATAAGAGGGCTATGGAGTCCACACCTCAGGAAAAACATTCAGGAGAAAACAAAAACGCTCTTATACCAATTCCAGTCACTCTTAAGTTTACGCTCCTCTTTCTCTGAGGAGTCCCTCAAAGCTCATCCAACGTCCCCTCAAGCTTTCGCATTCACGGGACGCTTTGACTCATTCTCTCTTTTCTGTCACTACGTTCCAAGCGAACCTAGGGGCAGAAATCTACGCTCCCCACGAGCCACACTTACCTAACGCAACGAGAGCTAAACCACCACCACGAACACTCTTTGTTCTCTTTATTATTCTTCACTTCTCGACTCTTGGAAGACTTTTTGCTGACTTGAGCTCGGAGTATTTTTGGTAGGACAACATCTCGCCGGTACCTGGCCTCTTGTTTGTTTTAGTGGTGCGCAGGATCCGCACTCGGAGGATGAAATCAATTTCAACGATCAATTTAACCTGAACCCATTCGAAGTTTGGTAACAAGACGCATCATTAGCGCCATCTATAGAAAACGGTTACGAAAAGCCAGCTACGTTTCTCAGAAAATTTTTCCAACTAACATCCTCAATCAAAATGGTAAATACCAAGGCACAAGCCAGTGAGCCGGCCAGAGACATGACCTCACCCGACCAAGACCACGCTGCTAGAGCCATGGTCAACCGGGCGATCAATGGGGTTCAAGCGCCCCTTTTTAAAAACCTGGTGGAGCATATCCATAATACCAACAAGATGCTCCATATGCTATGTTCCCGCCAGAAGCGCTCGCAGCAGGGGGCTCCGCCAGCGGCAGGTCCCGCATCGGCTTCTAGGAGGGGAGGCCAGAGAAAAAAAAATTGGCCAGGAAATCCAGAAGGCCGATCAGCATCCATACACCGGAGTCCACACGTGCTCAGAGTCGACCGAGGCCTGAGGAACGATTAAGCAGCACGACTCCGGAGGAAAGCTCAGAGCGGAGGAACCCCCGATATTCTTAGCTGAAATCTAGGCCTCAAGCACAAGAGGGAGTCTCCCAGGCAGCTAGATCCATTGGTGGCAGTAGCCGGCCAGCTACTGGCCACACCAGAGAAAGAACGAAGTTAAGCACATATCTCAACTCTAAGAGATCTACTGCTGCCGCACGAGCAGATCCGAGATTAGAGAAAATATGGAACCGTGTCTTCAAAGATGATGAACATACGACCAATCTTGACCGATCTCCTTTCACAACGGAGATCTTAAGCCGTCCCATGCCCGTAGAGTTTAAAAAGCCAGCCCTCGACTCATACGATGGGAGTGCTGATCCCGTCGATCACCTTGCCCACTTTCGCACCCATCTGGGTCTGCAAGGGTTGGAGGACGCAGCCATGTGTCACTGCTTCCCGCTTACCTTAAAGGGGAACACGCATATTTGATTCCGTTAACTCCCTTCAGATTCAATCCAAAGTTTCCGAGAGCTGACTGACCTCTTCCTATCGTAGTACGCCTCTAACCACAGAGAGAAAAAGCAACCTTGGCACCTGTCACACATCAAGTAGAAACATGGGGAGAACCCACGAAAGTTTCTGGATCGCTTCATGGCAGAAACTAGGCGGATCCCCCGACTCACGGAGGAAATGAAACTAGACAGTTTCATCTTTACGTTGGTGCATCGAGACTTCTTCAGGCACCCGGTGCATAAGAACTCACAGACCTTTCGGGAAGCAAAATCTATTACCAGTGCCTACGCGGCAACAGAGGAGGCCAACGAGGCTAAGTGTTATGAGCGGACCGAACAACCTCGCTCTTTTCCGGCTGAAGGAAAGAGGAAGTACAGCAGCGATGATCATTCCCGTAGGAAGCACCACAAGTCTGGGCCGACAGAGCGCAAGGACTACGGGCCAATCAGCCTAATGCCCTTAACCAATGCACGCTCAAACGTCCTCATGTAGAACCGAGGTGAGAAGTCCCTTAAGTGGCCCAAACTACTTAAGAAGGCAGAATGAGAAAATCCGGCTAAGTACTGTGATTTCCATTGATCTCCCGATAACTCCACTGAAGACTGCAAGATACTCCAGCGGGAGATAGAAGAACTAATCCGTAGGGGCCACATTACCAAGTTCATTAAGAACCCTGGCCAGAGCTCTAGCACAGCAAGCGTGAAGGCCCAGAACCCTCTCCTCCACGGAATCGGGTCGCGATAGGAGTAGTCAACATGATTACGACTCGACCTGTCAAGACTCCAGCGGACCATAGGAAGCAGAATGTCGGGAAGAAGAAACAACGCACTGACAATAACGTCATTAGTTTTAGTAATGATGATTTTGAGTTTCTACCATACAGATCCCCTGGTTGTATCCGCTCTCATTTCAAACGGTAGTATCGACTACCAGCTGAAATAAATATTCGTTGATAATAAAAGTTCACGTGATTTGCTTTACCATGATACATTTTTTAAACTTGGGTTAAAAAAGAGTCAGTTAAAGCCCGCCGAAGGACCGTTATATGGCCTTGACAACGAACCGGTGCTTGTCCAACGGACAATTCAGTTAGAAGTGACCCTGGGTACATACTCAATAACGGTGAGTCAAACACTCACCTTCTTGGTAGTTGACCTACCCTCTATTTACAATGCTATACTAGGCCGCCCGTGCCTAACGGTGTTCGAAGCCATCATTTCGATACCGTATCTTAAAATAAAATTCCTAATAGCTTGCGGTGTAGGTGAAGTACTAGGCGACTAGGTCACTAAGAGGACATATTACATATCCCAAATTGCCTCGAGTGGCAGCACTAGATCAGCAGGTGAACTTGACCATCGAGACGAGGTAACTTTACAGTAGGCACAGTCCGAAAAGGTAACCGATCTAATCCCACTAAACCCGGATCATCCAGGAAGGTATGTACAGATCGGCAGCTCACTCACCGGGACACTACGTGATGAGTTAATCACGTTTTTACGATAGAACATCGACATCTTCGCATGGACCCCTGCAAACATGCCTAAAATTTCGGTCGAAGTAATGGTCCATAAGTTGGGCCTCGATTTCGGCCGCAAGCCCGTCACGCAGAGGCAGAGGAACCACTCCATGGAAAAATTAATCTCCATCCAGGAAGAAGTAAAAAGGTTATTGGACGCCGGCTTCATCAGGGAAGTCCAATACCCAGATTGGCTTTCTAACGTCATCCTGGTAAAGAAAAGCAACAAGAAATGCCGAATGTGCGTCGACTTTACCGACGTTGATAAAACCTGCCCTAAAGACAGCTTCCCCTTACCATGGATCGACCTATTGGTGGACTCGACATTTGGACACAAGCTGTTGAGCTTCATGGACGCGTACTCGAGTTATAACCAGACCTGGATGAGCCCAAAGGATGAGGAGCAGACATCGTTCATGACGGATCAAGACACCTATTGTTATAAGGTCATGCCTTTTGATCTGAAGAACGCAGGCGCCACTTACTAACGGCTTGTGAACAAGATGTTCAAAAGACAAATTGACCGCAATATAGAGGTCTATGTCGACGATATGCTTGTTAAGAACAGAGACACTGGTAACCATATTCGTGATCTTGCTGAATCTTTTGAGGTACTTCACGCACACCAAATGAGGCTGAATCTCGCCAAGTGTGTCTTCGAAGTCTCCTCTGGCACGTTCCTGGGGTTCATTGTCTCCCAGAGAGGGATCGAGGTAAACCCAGAGAAGATTAAGGCTCTTGCTGACATGTCACCACCGTGGACCGTCAAGGACGTCCAGCGACTAACCGGACAACTAGCGGCCTTGTCCCGTTTCTTAGCAAAGTTCGAAGACAAGTACCAACCTTTCTTTAAAACATTAAGGGGGACGAAAGCAAACAGATTCCGGTGGACAGAAGTGCCAGACTCCCTTCAAAGAGTTGAAGCGATATCTGGCCAACCTACCATTACTAACATCACCTAAAGACAAAGAAGAGCTCTAGCACTACCTGGCAGTATCAGAGGTGGCGCTCAGCTCAGTCCTCATATGTCAGGACTCCAACACCCAGCAGCCGGTCTACTATGTGACCAGGACATTGACAAGCCCAAAGACGCATTACCTTCGGGTAGAAAAATCGGCCCTGGCACTCATCTTCTTCACCCGAAAGCTTAAACCTTATTTCCAGGCCCAACACGTGGTTGTTCTCACCGATCAGCCTCTGAAAAATATTCTACAGAAACCTGACATTTCTGAACAGTTGATAAAGTGGGCTATTGAATTGGAAAAGTTTGACATCGAATTTCAGCCCCAGCCCAGCATTAAAGGACAGGCTCCAGCAGACTTCATCGTCAAAACCACAATCCCAATTTTCGAGGAACAGCCCACAATGGACGTAGAACAGTACGGAAAAGAACCGGAATGGGTCCTCAATGTGGACGGATCGTCTACGAACACTGGCAGCGGAGCCGGAGTAGTCCTAAAAACTCCAGATGGGTTTAAGATAAAATACTTGCTTCGACTCAACTTCCCGGCGACCAATAATGTCGCATAAGACGAAGCCCTGTTGGCTGGATTGAGACTGGCTAAGGAATGCTTGGCAAGGCGGTTGACCGTCTACAGCGACTCTGAACTGGTCGTCAACAGAAGATTTGACGAGGTGGCTCTTATTCGTGTCCCCGGGATTGAGAACTGGAAGATCGACCAACTTGTCAGGGCAACGGCGGCCGAAAGTCTAGAGCAGTACTCGAGGGATATACGAGAAATTCTCCATGCTCCCAGAACGGAGGAGCAGGAAGCGATACAAATTTTCGAAGCAAAAAATTAGTTGTCACCGCACCAAAAATACCTAATAGATGGGGCACTCCCACGGGACACAGAGGAAGTCAAGCGGGTCAAAAAGACGGCCAACGATGAAAAAGGATGCACTCGAGTTCGTAAAGAGGTGTGAAAACTGTCAGATTCACGGCAATCTTCACCACCAGCCGCCTGCCGAGCTAAAATCCCTCCAGGCTCCATGGCCATTCGCACAATGGGGGTTAAATATTCTCGACCCATTTTCCCTTGCAACAGGGCAAAGAAAATTTATTATCGTGGGTATCGATTACTTCACCAAGTGGGTTGAAGCCATCCTACTGGCCAAAATCACAGAGCCCAGCGCTCTTGAATTTGTTCGTCAGAATGTAGTTAGCAGATTTGGTGTTCCCGAGGTCATCGTCACTGACAACGGAACCCAGTTATCAGGGAAGCATTTCACCAAGTATTGCACTAATTTGGGCATCAGATTGGTCCACACTTCGATGGCATACCCGCAAGCCAACGGACAGGTGGAAGTTACGAACCATGCTCTACTCCATGATTTGAAGACCAAGCTGGAGGACACAGGGGCTCCTGGGTCGATAAGCTGCCCTCCATCCTGTGGTCTTACCAGACAACTCCTAAGGAACCAACTCGTGAGACACCCTTCAACCTCTGCTACGGAACTAAGGCGATAATTTAGATTAAAATCAGGCTCCCGAGTCTCAAGGTTGAGTCTTTCGACCCACAGAGTAACTCCCAAAAAATTCAAGAACACTTAAACTTGTTGGAAGAAGCTCGTGATGCCACAAGGCTGTGGACAACAGCCTACCAACAACGGGTTGCGTGCTATTATAATAAGAAAGTAAAAGCGTGACACTTCAAGGTCGGAGACCTGGTCTTACGAAGTATCAAGGCTACAGGCAAGATCACCAATCGGAATAAACTCACCCCAAATTGGGAGGGACCTTTCCTAATCTCCACCATCTTGCAAAATGAAGCATACAAACTCCAAGCCCAAAATAGCAAGTTGGTTCCTCGAACGTGAAATGCGAGCCACCTCAAGCATTACTTTCAGTAGAGACACAGGTAAGTCAACCATCTGCATGAATATAGGAACACTTGGCACGTTATATCACCTCATTGTAGATTCTTTTCTTTTTCGTTTCCATATGAACGTTTATGTTTGTTTATAGGTTTACACGACCTAAACTATCCCTAAGTTCGAAGGATTTTCACCCTCTCGTAGCCAAATCCTGATCATCCAAGCGGCCCATGAGTGGTCGTAATGAAACCCTGGTCATTTAAGCGACCCAAGAGCAATCAAAACAAATCCCATACCACCCAGGCAGCCTGCTAACGGTCAAACTAAACTTTAGTCATCCAAGTGGCCTATTCACGGTCAAAATCTTAAGGGGTTCAACCAGCGCACGCCACAACCTCCTTCACTAGGAGCAAGCGTAATCAGTCAACGACGGTCATCATTAGCAAAGGCTCTCCTTCCAAAAATCGTCCGCCCCGGTTCACGTTAGGGCAGCACCACCAAGCTTTTACTCTCACGTAAGCATGGATCAGGCTTTGCACGACATCCCGGTAAACCCTGATGTCTACTCAAAGGATCAAATCCTTCGAAAAATGCCTACAGTGTCTTATGTAAGTCGAACGGCCAACCTGTGCGCACAGAGTTAGCCAGAAAACACAGCAACGGAGGAGTGGGAATCACAATAAAGGCAAAAGACACGTAACGTCAATGAAACCGCTGTTTTATTGACTATATTCACTCGTCAATACATTAGCTGTAAAAACCAGAGCAACAAAAACTAAGGAGGGGCGAAACTCCTAAAAGAAGGCACTAGCGACCCGCTATTGACCCGGGGCTCTCCCACAAGGCACTCGCGACGCTGAACGGAACGGTTCTCTAGATTGAGAAATTTGACTGGAAAGTTGGGATTAACTAGCCAGGCAATACGCCGGCTAATGTTGATCCCCTCCCATAACCGTACGAACAGTATATTCTTAACCTCGTGGAGACGAATACGTGTGGCCAGCTGATTCTCCAGAGTGGCCATTTGCCCCACAAGCTGGTCAAGGCACTGTGTGGTCCAGTTAGCCTCTTCCTTTAGACGAGCATTCGCCTCCTTAAGTCTATCGTTCTCTTCAACCAGACCCGACACCATGGCATCTTTAAGGCTAGCATTCTCCCCTCTAAGCCGAGTGATCTCCTCCTCCAAGTTGGCCAGCACGGATCCTAGAGCGACCACATCATCCAGGTGCTCCGTCCTCATCGCTTCCAACTCCTCGTCGAGCCAAGTAATCAGTCCATCCCTGTCAGCGATCACCAGGTCTCGCTGGCCAATCACCTTAACAATAACACCGGAGACTTTTTCTTTCTACTAAAACAATAAGTGTTAATGGCGATTAAACCAAGAGGAAAGGCAAGCAGCAAAAAGTTTACCTGCCAAATCTGGTGTGCTGGAGGCACTGGCCAGGCACCAGACCTTGGCTGGGACAGTGCAGGGCCGGAAATGGAACCCTCTCGAGTAGACCTAGTAGTGGCTTTTGCCGTAGACTCCTCCAACAGCTCTGCCACAAGGTCGTCCGTCTTCGATGGCTTCCGAACATCAGGCTCCTCTGGCCTTTCCACGGCCTGTGCAAGCTCCATAACAACGGCCTCCTCCATGATTTCTACCCTACCCCCAACCACCGATTGAGGCTCTCTGGCAGTCGGCGCTCTTGACTCCTCTTGAATCTCCTCAAGAACAGGCTCGTAGGATGGCGCAACGGCCGGCATAATAGGAGGCTCAATAGGCGCCTCCCTGGGTTTGCCGGCAGGTATCTCCTCCGATGGATCAGCAGCATGCTCAATAATGGGCTCCAGGGAAGCCTCCAACTGCATCAAGTGCTGCGACTGCAGGAGGGCAAGAATAACACAACTAGTAGCAGGGTACAGCCTCTCCCTAAAAACCTCAACAGCAGAACCTTCGCCGCATATGCCGGAGTTGTCCCCCACTTCGACAAACTGACCAATTAACACTCTCCCAGGATTGGTGAAGGAGGACAAAGAGGGTCTTACTGCTGCCACCGTCGCCGTTGGACTTGCGGGGGAACTATCGCTGGTTGGCTCCTTAATTACAAGAGCCCCAATCTTCCTCTTCTTAGAGGCCTTCATCGCCTTCTGCTCCGGTGACGGAGGCCCCCACTTGGCCTTCCTGGCCTCATCACGAGAAACCAAGTGATCTCTCCAAAAATTCAAGTGGTCTTTTTCCACCAACTTGAAGAGCCACTCCAAGGACTTCGTCTCCGCCTTAGGAGGAGTCCCGGTGTAAACCTCAGGCACCTTATCCCATTTGCTGGCCAACGGTCAGGATCCGTCCACATAAACAAAGAAGAACCTGTTTTTCCAGGCCTTCAAGGAGTCATAAATGATGGTGCTAATCTAGAGTCCACCACGTGGGGCCAGGGAGATCCACTCTACTCCCTGGTTGAACTTGAACAGGACCCTCACCATCTCCACTGTCAACCACTTCGAATGTTGACGAAGAAAAATGCAGAACGTGTACAGGTACCGCACAACATTAGCGTGCAGTTGTGCGATAGGGACTTTGAAGACAGTCAGAATCTCCAATAACTCGTCAGGAATGGGAAGGCGCAACCCACTCTTCAAATGGGCCCCATAAATGGAGACACAGCCCTTGGGCGGTGAGCACACCCTGTCCTCTTTGCCATGAACACGGAGAACGATCGCTTTAGGAACATTGTACTCCACGTACAACTCTTTCAGGTCAGTCTCCGTAAGGATCGAAACTATCTGTGTAACGGAAGCCATAGATGTGGAGGCAGGAAAATTATAGAACACTCAAGTTTTTTCTCCTTCAGAAGAAGAAAGGAAGGAAAGCATTAAAAATTCAAAAAGAAGACGAACGGGTAACTTAAAAACAGTATGAACGCCAGCCGCAATAACCGTCTCATAAAAAAGCGCCATCATTGCTACCACATGGCACCTCCTGAACAGGCACTGACAAATCAGATCTCCCAGTGCATTAATTACAGGGATCTTCAATTGGCCATGCGCAAACACGTGACCACCTTTTTATCTGGCAAAACGGCTAATGATAGCGCGTCACTCTACTCCCACTTGTTCTTCAGATTTTGGCCAGGATGGTCAACGAATCCGGTCCACTTTTCCTTTAGCATGTTCTTCAGATTTTTGCCAGGGCGGTCAACAAATCCGGTCCACTTTTCCTTTAGCATGTTCTTCGGATTTTGGCCAGAGTAGTCAAAAAATCTGGTCCACTTTTCCTTTAGCATGTTGTTTAGATTTTGGTCAGGACGGTCAACAAATCCGGTTCACTTTTCCTTTAGTATATTCTTCGAATTTTGGCCTGGACGATCAACCGATCCGGTCAATGGATCTTGACGAACTCTAAGTCACATGACCCATTGTGGACATGCTAGAGGTCAGAATTCAGACCACCAGTATGGGGGCTAGTGATGGGTACTCCCATAGTGGACTGGCCCAGGAAGGAGAAATGACCAAAATCTACGAAAGCTCACGCATTGGCCTGGACGGTCAATGTGAATCGTTGACCGGACAAAAGACTAATGAAACCAGCACAAGGATGGACGACTGGTACCAGGGACGGTCAACATTTCTGTTGACTAGCGGCGCTATAGCAAGCCTGTCCACGAATAAGCCTTAAGTGGGCCAGGCCCAGTTTGACATGCAATAGCTTTCTTCCCTGATTTTGCGCTCTCTCAGAATGCAACCTCCACAGCAACAGTCACAAGCAAATTCAGCGCACATCCCATGAGGAAAGCGCCAGATTCTCTCTCCTATCTACTGTAAATCCTAACCGTTACAAAATATAGAAGGAAGGCAATCCTCCCAAAGAGCAGTTACCGCTATTAATACCAACGCTAAGAAAGGAAGCTGTTGCAATAGAGCGCTGGAATCAAGCACTCCTGCCTAAGGAAGGAGGCCAAGCCTCTCAGCTATAAGAGGGTCATGGAGTCCACACCTCAGGAAAAACATTCGGGAGAAAACAAAAACGCTCTTATACCAATTCCAATCGCTCTTAAGTTTACCCTCCTCTTTTCCTGAGGAATCTCTTAAAGCTCATCCAGCTTCCCCTCAAGTTTTCGCATTCGCGAGACGCTCCGGCTCATTCTCTCTTTTCTGTCACTACGTTCCAAGCGAACCCAAGGGCAGAAATCTACGCTCCCCAGTAGCCACACTTACCTCACGCAATGAGAGCTAAACCACCACCACGAACACTCTCTGTTCTCTTTATTATTCTTCACTTCTCGATTCTTGGAAGACTATTCGCTGACTTAAGTATCAGAGTGTTTTTGATGGGACAACATCTCGCCGTCACCCGACCTCTTGTTTGTTTTAGTGGTGCGTA
>JAODPA010067241.1:0-10637 GCA_025585075.1 Nepenthes mirabilis
ACGGTCAACGCTTCTTGCGGCCCAGAATGGGCTCAGAGTTGAAAGGCCCAGTCCGGGCGGCTAACACACACACAAACGGTCAACTCCAACGTTAACCGTCCGCGTGCTACACTTTGGCCCCAAAGGAGGCTTTTCTACAATAACAGGCCTAGTTCGTTTAAGCCCACAAATCATCAAAAGGCCAACAACGGCTTTCCAGTTATTTCCTACGGTCCCAGCTGGCATCAAATGTGATTTCGACAATATTGGCGTCCTTTACATAAGGAAGGCTCCAGATTTACCCAAATCCTTGCCAACTAAGACTCTCCAATGGTAACATGCACGGAAGGAAAGTGCCCGATTTGGAAAGTTGTTTGCCGCCTCAGAAGGAAACTATCCTTCACAGTTTGGCAACCGACATCAAGTCCCAAAAGGAAGGCTAGCAAGCAGATCACGGAGGCAATCCCTCCTTCCAAAGAAGGAGGATCGCCCTCTCCACCATAAAAGAAACCCTTGACGCACCATCAAGGGCACGCTTTCAATTATCCTCTCAATTGCATACGCTTTCTATAATACGAATGAGTGCTATCAGAGATCTGCTTTCTCTGCCATCAATATTCTCCAGCAACCCTAAGGCAACAAGCAAGCCCTCACGGCCGTTTACTGCCTTCCCACCTTCCAGATTTAAGAAGATCTCACGTCTCTCTTACGTCTGGAAAAAACACTCTCTTTGTCTCTCTCTTTCTCTCAATTTCAGTTTTTTCATTCGAAGACTGTTTGACTGATTTGAGCGTCAAAGTATTTTCGGTAGGGCAACTTTCCGCCGACACACTGACCTCCTGTTCTGTTTAGTGGTGTGCAGAATCCAACTCAGGGAACGGAGCCTGAATCACATCAAGAGGATCAACCGAATCTGTTCGAAGTTTGAATCTAGAGACGCATCATTGACGCCGTCTGTGGGAAACGCTTACAAAAGCCAACCACAAAATCCGCACAAACTCTCTCTGTCACCTTCTGATCCTGCAATGGTGAACATGAGAGCCCAAGCTAGCGACTCCGCTAGAGATACTGTTAACCCCGAACAGGACCACGCTGCTGGTGCCATGGTCAATGGGGCTATGGGCGGAGTCCCACCGCCTTACTTTCAACAACTGGTGGAGGAGATGTAAGACAACAATCACCTGCTACAGTTACTTTACGCTCAGAACAAGCAACGACTGCAAGCGACCCCACCAGCAGCCATCCCTGCTCCTGCCACCAAAAGGGGTGGCCAGAGGAAGAAGAACCCAGCGAAGAGGCCCGCAAAAGTCGGAGACAATACGGCTTCAGTATTCTCCCGTGTTCCTGACCAAAACAGGCCTGAGGAACGCTCCGAGAGCACGTCTCCACCAGAAAGCTCGGAGAGAATAAATCCCCGATACTCTCGGGTAGAAGACAACAACGCAGTCCAGGAGCGAGCCTCCAGGACTACCAGATCAACTGGAGGCAGCAGCCGGCCTGCTGCTGAACCCGCCAGGGACAAGGCAGAGTTGAGGGATTACCTCAACTCCAAACGATTGGCAAACGTCGCTTGCGCCAATCCGCGGGTAGACAAGATCTCGAACCGTGTGTTCTAAGAGGAGGTGCGTGCCATCGACTTGGACCGATCTCATTTTACTGCAGAGATCCTGAGCCAACCACTGCCGACGAAGTTTAAGATGCTGTCCCTTGACTTATACGATGGGGGCAGTGATCCAGTTGACCACCTGGATCACTTCTGCACCCATCTGAGTCTACAAGGGCAAGAAGACTCAGCAATGTGCCGCTGCTTTCCACTCACACTGAAGGGAGACGCTCGAACCTGGTTCCATCACCTCCCTTCAGGCACCATCGGCAGTTTCCGTGAACTCACGGATCTCTTCCTGGCTCAGTACTCCTCAAGCCGACCGGAAGAGAAACAGCCGTGGCATCTCTCCCACGTAAGGCAGAAACCGGGAGAGAAACTACTGCATTTCTTGGATCGCTTCGTGGTGGAGGCCAGAAGGATCCCTAGGATCACAGAGGAGATGAAGTTGGGCAGTTTCATCTCTGCGCTTACTTACGGTGACTTTTTCAAGCACCTTGCCCATAAAAATCCTCAAACTTTCCTAGAAGCAGAATCCATCACCAGGGCCTACGCTGCAGCAGAAGAGGCCAACGAGACAAAACGTCCAGAGCAGGCGGATCAGTCTCGGCCATTCCCTGGTAAAGGAAAGAGAAAGTACAGTAGCGGAGAACACCCCCGCCAGAAGCAGTGTCGGACTGGGCCCCCAGAACGTAGAGACTATGGGCCCACCGGTTTCACGTCTCTGACGGACACGCGCGCCAACGTTCTCATGCAGATTTGTGGAGAAAAATTCCTGAAGTGGCCCAAACCACTGAAGAAAGACTCTGAAAACCAGTCAAAGTATTGTGACTTTCATCGCTCTGCTGGCCATTCAACTGAGGACTGCATGACACTGCAAAGGGAAATCAAGGATCTAATTCGCAGAGGCCACCTCACGAAGTTTGTTAGAGGTCCTGGACAGAGCTCAGGAGCGGCTGATGAAGAGGGACAGGAGCAGACTCCACCCCAGAATAGGATTACGGCGGGGGTGGTTAATATGGTCACCACCCGACTTGCCAAAAACCCGGCTGATAGCAAGTAGCAGCAAACTGGGAGGAAGAAGCAGCGCACAATAGACAATACGATTAGCTTCAGTGATAATGACTCAACTCATGTAATGTCCTCCCATGCAGACCCTTTTGCTATATCAACACTCGTTTCAGCTGGTAGTCTGACGGTAGTATAGACTACCAGTTGAAACGAGTCTTTATCAATAATGAAAGTTCTAAAAATTTGCTTTACTTGGATACCTTCTTTAAATTAGGCCTAAAAAAGAACCAACTAAAACCGGCCGAGGGCCCATTATACGGCATTGATAACGAGCTAGTGCCCGTTCAAGGGACTATTCAATTGGAAGTTACCTTAGGGACGTATCCAAGGACAGCGAGTCGCACGCTCACGTTTCTAATAGTTGACCTGCCATCCGTTCACAACGCGATATTAGGCAGGCCGTGCCTGACAGCGTTTGGGGCCGTCACCTCAATTCCGCACCTCAAAATGAAGTTTTCGACACCTTACGATGTGGGAGAGGTGTTAGGCGACCAAATAATCGGGCAAACATGCTACATATCCCAGATTGCCTCTAGCGGCAGCCCTGACATGGTGGGAGAACTCGATCATCGAGACGAGACCACCCTGCAGCAAGCGTAGTCTGGTGAAGCCACAAATCTGGTCCCACTAAATCCGAAGGAACCAAAAAAGTGTGTGCAGATGGGCGGCTCACTCACTAGCACACTGCGCACTGAACTGATTGCGTTCCTGCAACGGAACACCGTTATATTCGCGTGGACTCCCACAGACATGCTCAAAATTTCGGCTGAGGTAATGTTCCACAAGTTGGGCCTTGATCCTGGCCGGAAGCCGGTCAGGCAAAAGCAGAGAACCACTCCACAGAGAAGCTGATCGCCATCCGAGATGAGGTGAAAAAGCTACTGGACGCCGGATTTATTAGAGAAGTCTAGTATCCAAATTGGCTTTCGAATATCGTCCTAGTTAAAAAGAGCAACAGAAACTGGTAAATGTGCGTCGATTTTACCGACGTCAATAAGGCCTGCCCAAAAGACAGTTTTCCCTTACCCAGGATAGACCTACTGGTTGACTCCACGGCTGGACATGAGTTGCTAAGCTTCATGGACGCCTATTCGGGTTACAATCAAATCCGGATGAGTCCGGAGGAAGAGGAGTATACCTCGTTCATGATGGATCAGAGCACCTACTGCTATAAAGTGATACCCTTCGAACTGAAAAATATTGGAGCAACTTACCAGCGACTGGTCAACAAGATGTTCGAAAAACAGATTGGTCGCAACATGGAGGTCTATGCCGACGACATGCTCGTCAAGAGCAGAGTCACTGGTGACCACATACGTAACCTGGAAGAATCGTTCGAGGTGCTTCGCCAACACCAAATGAAGCTGAATCCAACCAAATGTATCTTCGGGGTGGCCTCCAAAAATTTCTTGGGTTTCATCGTCTCCCAGAGGGGGATCGAGGCAAACTCAGAAAAGATCAAGGCCTTTGCTGACATGGCTCCCCCACGAAGCGTCAAAGACATCCAGCGATTGACTTGACGGCTGGCAGCTTTGTCCCGCTTCCTCGCGAAGTCTGGTGATAAGTACCAACCCTTCTTTAAAGCTCTGAGAGGGACAAAATTCAACGGATTCCAGTGGACAGCTGATTGTCAGACAGCCTTCAATGAATTGAAACAGTTTCTGGCCAGCCCACCATTGCTAGCGTCGCCCAAAGACGGAGAGGAGCTGTACCTTTACCTGGCAATTTCAGAAGTATCCCTCAGCTCCGTCCTCGTGCGCCAGGAATCCGATACCCAGCAGCCGGTCTACTATGTGAGCAAAACATTGACCGGCCCAAAAACCCGATATCCATGCGCCGAAAAATTGGCCCTAGCACTTATCTTCGCAGCGCGAAAATTGAGGCCATACTTTCAGGCGCATCGCATAGTGGTCATCACCGACCAGCCGCTGAAAGGTATATTCCAGAAGCCAGACGTTTCAGGACAGCTGGTGAAATGAGCTATCGAATTGTGTGAGTTCGACATCGAATTTAGCCCCAAACATGCCATAAAAGCGCAGGCTTTGGCTGACTTCATAGTTGAGACCACGACCCCAATTTACGAGGAACAGCCCACAGAAAATGTAGAACAACCAGACGAAGTTCTAGAATGGACACTCCACGTGGACGGATCATCCACGGACAGTGGTAGCGGAGCAGGGGTGGTCCTTACAACCCCTAATGGATTCGAGGTTAAGTATTCCCTCAAACTTGACTTTCTAGCGACCAACAACATTGTTGAGTACGAAACCTTGTTAGCTGGCTTACGATTAGCAAAAGAGTGCTCTGCCAAGAGGTTGACAGTTTACAGCGACTCCGAACTAATTATCAACCAGGTTAATGGGGGCTTTGAGGCAAACAACCTTTCTTTGGCCAAGTACTTGGCAAAGGCAAGGGAGGCTGTCCAGGGTTTCGACAAACTGGCCCTGATTCATGTTCCCAGAACTGAAAACTGAAAGGCAGACTGGTTGGTTAGAGCCGCCGCTGCCGAAAACTCAGAACAGTACTCGAGTGACATGAGGGAGGTTTTGAATGCTCCCAGCATAGAGAAATAGGAGGCGATGCAGATTTCTGAGACGGAAAACTAGATAACGCCCTACCTTAGATACTTGGCTGACGGACCACTCAAAAAGGACGCCGAAAAGGATAAGCGAGTTAAAAAGATAGCTGGTTGGTACACGGCAGTCGATGAGTGGCTGTATCACTGTGGATACTCAACTCCGTACGTCCGCTGCCTGTCACCCGATGAGGCTGACTATGCGCTGGGCGAAGTTCACCTTGGGATCTGCGGATCACACGTAGGCGGGAGAAACCTGGCCTTCAAGATCATGCGGTAGGGCTATTACTGGCCCTCGATAAAAAAGGACGCACTTGAGTTTGTAAAGAAATGTGAAAGCTGCCAGCTTCACGGCAACTTTCACCATCAGCCGTCCACTGACTTGAAGTCACTTCAGGCTCCATGGCCCTTCGCGCAATGTGAGCTCGATATTCTCGCCCCATTTTTCATTGCCACGGGGCAAAGAAAGTTCAACATCACTGGCATCGACTACTTCACCAAGTGGGTCGAGGCAGTCCCGCTAGCAAAAATCACGGAGCACAATACACTGGAATTTCTTCGTCAGGGCATTGTCTGCAGGTTTGGCATCCCAGAGGTGGTAGTGACCGACAACGGGACCCAATTTTTAAAAAAATGCTTCACCAAGTATTGTGTCATCCTTGGTATCATGTTGGTCCACACTTCGGCAGCATACCCCCAAGCAAACGGACAAGTGGAGGTTACGAACCGTACGCTACTCCATGGGGTAAAGACTAAGCTGGAGGACGCCGGGGGCTCTTGGGCTGACAAGCTCCCATTTGTCCTCTGGTCTTATCGGACAACCCCGAAGGAACCAACGTGCGAGACACCTTTCAGCCACTACTATGGGACTGAGGCGGTAATCCCGGTTGAAATCGGGCTGCCGAGTCTTAGCGTGGAGTCTTTTAACCCACAAACCAACTTCCAGAAAATCAGGGAGCACTTAGACTTGTTAGAAGAAGCCTGCGACGCCACCAGAATACAGACAACAGCCTACCAATACCGAGTTGCCCGGTACTACAATAAAAGGGTGAAAGCTCGGCAATTCGACGTTGGGGACTTGGTCCTATGAGGCATCGAGGCCACAGGCAAGCTGACCGGCCGCAACAAGCTCTCCCCTAATTGGGAAGGGCCTTTCTTGGTCTTCGCCATCCTGCGAAATGGAGCATACAAACTCTGAAATCAGGATGAAAAGTTGGTCCCGCGAACGTGGAATGCAATCCACCTCAAACGCTACTTCCAATAGGGAACCCAAGTACGCACTCGCCTACTTGTGTGGATTCATCCGTTGCTTGTTTTGATTTGGTAAAATAAGAAGTTTACTTAGCATATAGGATCACAGTCTTTATGTGCATATATACTGTGTTTGCCTTGCAGGATCGTCCAACCTAGACTGCTCTTAAGTCGGGAGGGTCTTCACCCTCTCGTTACTAAACCCTGGTCATCCAGGTGGCCCATGAGTGGTCTTAAACCCTGGTCCTCCAGGTGGCCCATGAGCGGTCTTAAACCCTGGTCCTCCAGGTGGCCCATAAGCTGTCTTAAACCCTGGTCCTCCAGGTGGCCCATGAGCGGTCTTAAACCCTTGTCCTCCAGGTGGCTCATGAGCGGTCTTAAATCCTAGTCATTCAAGTGGCTCATGAGCGGTCTTAAACCCTGGTCATCCAAGTGGCCCGTTAGCGGTCAAAATCTTAGGGGGGTAGTGCAGCACACGCGACGACCTCCCTCAAGGGGAATAGCAACGTCAGTCAACGACGGTCGAAGGAAAAAAAATATTTCTTCTCCAACATTGGCTGCCCAAGTCATCACTTGTATGGCCCCACCGGGCTGGTTAACACAACCGCCTGTCTTACTCCTTAGTCAACCAATGAATCTACTCTTTAGGCGGCCTGCCAACCAGGTTGGCCGCCTAATGCAACAATCCACACAAACACAAAAAGCGATAAAATTCAATGGACACCAACTAGAAAAAATTCCCGTTTTATTGCGTTTAATTGTGTTACATTATTACATCAGTACAAGAACAAAGTAGAAAACACAAACGACTGTCCCTAGCTATCTTGGGGGATCCCCTACAAGGTCTTCTTTCCGCTGCACCGCTCTGTTGGATTGATTGATGAGTTTGGCTGGAAAATTGGGATCAATCAACCGCGTAATGCGTCGGCCAACGTTGTTCCCCTCCAACAGTCGCGCATGCAGCATGCCTTCAAGCTTAATGGAACGGATGCGGAGGGTTAGATCATTCTCCAGGTCTGTGATCCGGTCAGCAAGCCGCTTCTTGACTTTATTATGTCGATCATCCTCCTCGTTCAAGCGGGCGACCTCGGCTTTCAACTCAGCATTCTGCCATGACAGCCTCGAGAGCAGCGGTCTGCCCGCGGAGCTCCCCTCCTGAGGCAGCCAGCCTGGCCTCCAACCAGGCGATCTCCGCATCTCTATCCGCGATTATGCGATCACGTTGCTCGACCTTCCGAGAGAAGGCAGAGATCAGCCTCCTCGACTGCACAAGACAACAGCGAAATGTAAGTTACAAATACGAGGAAGAAAGAAATGCAAGGAGGCTATTACAGGAATCATACTTCATAAATCTTCCTTGAGGGCCTCACGGGCCTAGACTCTAGACCTGGCCTGATTGACGGTGGACTAGTTGGCGGTGGACCAGGAGATGATGAACCAGGAGCATCCTCACGCGCTAAGCTCGTTGCTGCCTCATCCAAAATGCGGTCCAGGAACGCATCATTCTCGTCCACAGCAGCTGAGGGCTCCTCCCTTGCAAGCTCCGGAGCGGATGCAGCGGGCTCCTCTCTGGCGGCCTCTAGAGCAGCTGCTAAAGAGTCGAGCCCCGCCATTGGCTCCACAACAGAAGTCTGCGTAGCCACCGCCGGTTCACAAGCCGGATCCTCCATGGACTCCATCCACGCAGCACCCGGAGTCACTCTTAACGCAGGCTGCCCCAGGATGAATCCACCTGCCTCCGTCGGCCAGTCTTCAAAAGTCTTCTCCACGCCCGTAGCACTACCGAATCTGCGGCAGATCCCAACGGCAACGTAATCAACGAGCGGCGATGACGACGTCGAAGGGGTCTCTAGCACATTCTCAGGAGGTGGGCCAGTAAACCCTTCGTCGGTGTGTCGCGTACGGATGATTACGCCCTTGGACTCTTCAGAGTTCGCCATCCTTACCGGGGTCCTTGGTTTTTGAACCGGAGACGGTGGTCCCCAGTTAACCTTCTTGGACTCTGTCCGAAAAACCAAAAAGTCCCGATTAAAATCATCAGGGTTCTCCGTTATCGCCTTCGTCGGCCACGCATAAGCCGCCCACTCCGGCGCGGACGGCGCCCCAAAATACACATCTGAAATCTGGCCCCACTCTTTCGCGATGGGCCATTTGTCCCCTACGCTCACCAAGAAGAACCGGTTCTTCCAATTCTTCAACGAGTCGTGGATGGCTTTATTAATTTTTATTCCAGTGCGAGGGGAGAGCGATATCTATTCTCCCCCCTGATTCACTTTAAATAAAACCCTAACGCCAAACATCTTAAATTTCTGGCCAAGCTTTCGAGCAAAAATACACATAGTGCAATGGTACCTCACGGCGTTGGCATGGAGCTGAGTAATGGGTACTCGCAGGGCCTTCATGATTGATTCCAGTTCCTCCGGCAATGGCAGGCGGAGGCCGCTTCTCAAATGGGCCTCGTAAACAGTGATGTGCCCCTCCGGGGGAGCGTAGCCCTGTCATTCTTGCCCGGCACTCTCCAGGCGATCTCCTTAGGAATGTTGAATTCGACGCACAAAGCTTTGACGTCGTTTTCTCTCAGAACGGAGGCAAAATCGACAGCGGAAGCCATGGTCACACAGGAAGTTAGGTTTTGCAGAGTTGGGATGAAGAAGACGACGGGTTGAAGGTGTAAATGATTTCAAAAATACGGAAGGAAAACTTGAGTGCCAAGCATGAAACCCCTCATTAAGGACGCCGTCAGTCCTACCACGTGTCACCTCCCTACTTGACTCTGCAAAAGGATTGATCTCTGGCGCATTATTGGCCAGGATTTCCGCCCAACCAATGGGAGACACGTGTCGCTTTCTGCCCTGTAAATCGGCTAAAGACTGGTAGAAAACGCTTCCAGAATTAGCCAAAACGGTCAACAATTTTGGTGCTTCGAAATTAACCCGGACGATCAACAATTCTGGTTCTCCAAAATTGACCAGGGCGGTCAACAATTTCGGTGCTCCGAAATTGGCTAGGACGGTCAACAATTTCGATACTCCGGAATTGACCAGGACGGTCAACAATTCTGGTCAAACTCTCCTTCACGCCTTTCACAAAGTTCCACGAGATCATCATAATAAAGAAGGACATCCCATCATGAGCATACTGGAGGCCTGACTTTTGGCCACCCGCATGGGGGGCTAGTGATGGGTATACCAGAAATGGGTTTGCCCCAAAAAGTCAACAAAGGCCCAAGAGGGACGATCAACGCTTCTTGCGGCCCAGAACGGGCCTAAAGTTGAAAGGTCCAGAACACACACACAGACGGTCAACTCCAACGTTGACCGTCCGTGTGCTGCACTTTGGGCCTAAAGGAGGCTTTTCTACAGTAACGGATCTGGTCCGTTTAGGCCCACGAATCATCAAAAGGCCAACAACGGCTTTCCAGGGATTTCCCACGGTCCCAGCTGGCACCAAAGGGGATTTTGACAATATTGGCGCCCTTCATATAAAGAAGGCGCCAGATTTACCCAAATCCTTGCCAACTAAGACTCTCCAACGGTAACATGCACGAAAGAAAAGCGCCCGGTTTGGAAAGCTGTTGGCCGCCTCAGAAGAAAACTATCCTTCACAGTTTGGCAACCGATATCAAGTCCCAAAAGGAAAGCTAGCAAGTAGATCACGGAGGCAATCCTTCCTTCCAAAGAAGGAGGATCGCCCTCTCCACCATAAAAGAAACCCTTGACGCACCATCAAGGGTACGCTTTCAATTATCCTCTTAATTGCATACACTTTCTGTAATACGAACGAGTGCTCTCAGAGATCTGCTTTCTCTGCCATCAACATTCTCCAGCAACCCTAAGGTAACAAGCGAGCCCTCACGGCCGTTTACTACCTTCCCACCTTCCAGATTCAAGAAGATCTCACGTCTCTCTTACGTCTAGAAAAAACACTCTCTTTGTCTCTCTCTTTCTCTCAATTTCAGTTTCTTTCTTTCGAAAACTGTTTGACTGACTTAAGCGTCAGAATATTTTCGGTGGGACAACTTCCCGCCGACACACTGACCTCCTGTTCTGTTTAGTGGTGTGTAGGATCCAACTCAGGGAACGGAGTCGGAATCACATCAAGAGGATCAACCGAATTTGTTCGAAGTTTGGATTAAGAGACGCATCAAGTATTATAATA